>OZ018387.1:86450814-86532078 GCA_963969525.1 Ontholestes murinus
GAAGAATTGGCAACTTCTTGAACCTCCAGCTTACCCAAGCCCCAAGTGACTATCATCTGTTTGGTCCACTCAAAAGGCATTTTGACGTCAAACATTTCGAGGGTGATCGCGATCTTCAATAAAATGTACTCGTGTGGTTCAGACGGCAGCCCAAAAAATGGGATAAGTGTATACATATTGGTGGAGACTTTGGCGAAAAATAAAACTGGTCTTTATATTATAATAATTTTTTATAATACCCTTTTGTGACCTAATTACTGAATTACCCTCGTATATTACACATAGGAGGCACTTAAATCCTTAAAATCAAAATCTGCCCAGAGGTAACAATAGGTAATTCTGTTTATCCACTAAAGTTAAAAATCGGAACAGAGTAATAATAAAGACATAAGTTACGTTTCTCCTGTTAATACAATAATCGATTCAATCAAATTCGAATAGATCAACAAGTATTGTTCCATTTGCCATTTGACTATTTTCTGGCCCACAATCTAACATTTTCCGCCAGGCATTGAATTAGTACGGGGAGTAGTTGTTTTAACTGTTGGCTGGAGTTTTCACATTTATTGTAAAACATAAGTGCAGATTGGATTTATCTCATTATTAATTTTCATTATAATAACTGCACTACTAATTTTAATATTTAATTCGCATATTAAAAATAATCATCAGGATAATAGGAGTTCAATATAGAGATTCTGGTATGTAGCTGCAATCCAATTATTAATAAACATTAAGCAACCGTACGTTACTATTTTTTTTTTTAAGTTACAGTCAGTAAAACACGATTTTCCATGTTTTTTACCATTTTTTATTGTAATATTTTAAAATTTTTAATATACAGTGTAAAAAAACAATAGAAAATCGTGTTTTATTACCTTTGGCATTCGAAAATGAAAACCCACATAGTAACGGTCAGCATCATACTCTTCCTTAGAGTGAGTATATTAAAATATCTGTAATGAATATTGTCTCTAAAAGTGTATACCATGACTAGAATTATCATACTCATTAAATTGTAGTAAGTAAATAAAAATTTCATAGGAAATGGCATATAAAGTAATTAAATTAAAAAAAACAATTTCAAAGTGGATACATGGAGGAATTTACTTTAAGTTTAAGTGTCCTTGTTTTTTTAAATTAGAAATGAGGTCGATATAAACATAATAACTAGTTATTGCTTAAAAATTCTTGTTTTTGAATTTGCTAATTTCTAAGATACTAAATTTGGTATCCCATATTATAAATATATTATTAGGATATATAAGGTTATTTCTTAGGCGGTTCTAAAAATATTTGTTTTTTTATGATTTTTGAAAACCCGTTTTATTTCGAAAATACATAGGGCGAACAAAATTTTCGACAATAACATCTGATTACTAAAAATTACATGTAAAATTTCTTAATCTACAAAACCTATTGAGAATAATATTCTCCTCATTGACTTTCGAACCCTATCAAAAACATTAGGGTTGTTTCTCATTGTTTTACACCTAGCAATTATTCACATTTTGGAGTGGAGTAGTATAAACTAATAACTTTAAAGTCCTATAAGCAATAATCCAGAGAGCTAGATAGATAAGGCTATAAGTAAGGTCTACCTCCATGTCTCCAACGATTTTCGTAAGTTATTGTTAAAAATTGATAAACAACCACACAAAAATATGCTAGTACACCACCGTGTATTAACCACATTGTATTTTTTATTGCCAATGCTACACCCTACATAAGCTGAAGTAGAAATACCGGTCCAATTATCCAGTTAACCACAATTCCAATCTAAACGTTCAACAAGAACTGATCTTGGAAAATATCTTCAAGTATATCATCCATCTATATATGGTTTTTATGAAAATCCCTTATTGAATCTTTTTAAATAATCAGCGTAAATAGTTGAAGAATTTGAACCATAATGCGCAAAAGCTATTGACAGTCCATCTTGTAATGAACTAACATTAACAAATCTATAAATAAAATGCATGTTAATCATCTCAGCCCATAATGCACCTTTACTAATAAAAGTTTAATTGTTATATTTAGAAAATAAACGTCAATCACCAGACGTTTTTAAATTAAATCGATCGACGTTTAAATTGTATTTCTTTTCATTGTAGGCACTTGCCTGCTATTAGTGGACAAAAGCCTTTCTTATTAGTTAGAATGTCGTTAACAGATTTAAAAATGTAAATACTTTCACTTCGACTAATACATTTAAAAATATTAAAGCGGCTATTTATATATCATCATAGAACAAACTATTGTTAAAATAGGCGAAGAAATAACATCTTGATTTTTTGCAGTACGTTCCATTAAACACCTCTATGTTATTATTAATGAAATCAATCATCTATAATTTGAGAAGTTTTCAAGCAAACTGTTTTGATAGATAAATATTTCTTTATATTGTAATATTAAATGCAATATAAACATAATTATATATTTATTCCCGTAGCAGTTCAGTAAAAACAATCTAAATTATTATTCGAGAAAGTTACAAGACTTTTATAAGCTATAATCATCAAAAAGAAGCCGAAAGAAAATCATTTCCTTTATCATTTATATTGAGTGTATTATGACGGGCCTCACGCAATCCGGTGGCAATCGAGTAGGAAATTGGCGTATAATGCCTCCTCGCTTGCTCTCATTAAATATTGATTGGGGTCCCAATTTAAAAGTAGATTGTGCCGCATCCCGCTACCACCGCCATCATCGTCATCATCACGAGCGAAGGGAGCGTCTTTAGCGAAAACCTTAAACACAGGCGACGGGTCGCCTTAAACAAAACGCTTAAAATTTGCATACAAATTCGGGTCGGGACCGGTTTCACTTAAAAAGCGAAGAGGTGGGAAGGGGGGCGCCGATGTGAGAACTGTCGAAAAACTACGGCCGAAAGGGAAATGGAATTTTCAATTGATGTTTACTTCCGCCGCCGCCCCCGGCACCGATGGCACGGCTCGAAGCAATAAACGGTGCCTTATGGTGGAAATTGACGCACTATTACGTGTTATGATTCACAAGCGGTGCCCTTCAATTAAATTCGGAAGGCGTCGTTTGAGACCAACAACGGTCGTGTATACACATTCCCTTATTGCCAAACACCCTTTCGTTAGGGGATGCAGATAGACGGAGGGACAGAGGGGGAAGGGAAGTGGACGGGAATGCGGAAAATCCACTGAATTTGCATTTTTGCGCATCTGGAGACGTTAAAGTTTTGGATTAATTAAATAAATTAAATTCTAGAATACGCAGTCAAACATTATGCATTAATTAGGAAAAAGTAATGGCTTAATAACTGCTAGCCATTAAATACCAAAAACAAAAAAATATAGAGATAATAATTAGAATATTCAGGACGTACCGTGAAATAAATATCTTCAAATAAATTATTGATATTTATTAAAATTATTTAAAAAAATATTTTTAAAATAGAATGTAAAACCTAAATGAAGACCAAGATAAAAAAAACATTGTAGATCATTTTAATGTATCATCTATGGTTAATAATTATTTTTTAATAAATATTCTTTTAAGAAACGAATGTAATTATATTGAAGGTTATGATCATTGTAATTATTAAGTTTAAATCCTACCTTTTTCGTTATACTAATGTCAGCGTTCGTTTTAATTCACCTACTGTAAATTTTCTTTTAAAGCGTGTTATCGACGTGAAGTAAAACTGCGGGATCAGAATGGGGGTTTGTGATAAATCTGGCGGTGTTATCGTGTTGTAATATAGTGGGCTCTTTGAGCCTACGGTGTGCGAGTTTTTGGAAGAAGATAGTGTAGTATGGGAACGGATTCCGGCGATAGAATCTCCTTTCGGACATCATAAGAAAATCCTTCTGCTGAAATATACGCCAAGCGGAAATTTTCAAACCGGCAATCCTAAATAACACCTTTTCTACTTCGATCTTAAAAGTGTGAAATTGAGACCATGAAAATTAAGTAGTACAAAATTGTATGGTACAGTATTTTGTTTAATTATGTAATGTTTGTTTAGATAATCATATTTATAATGAATACATTTTTACAAATATATAACTTTTGAATGTAACAGTGTAGTAATCATGTCTCAATGCATAAAATAGAGTATTTTCTAATAAGAGCAAGTTTGTAGCCATCATAATGTGCTTGTGATGTTTTTCAAATATATTGTTTCAAGGTTTGAGTTGTATATTTCGAGTCAGATAGAAGGAAATAACAAACTGTTTTCATTCATATATTTTGTTTATTTATACAAATAAAAAATAAGTCAACTCAAGGAATTACAGAATTAAGCCGTAGATGTCATGAGGTAAACTTCTCCAAAATCATTTTAAGGGTATCTTTTGTGAAGGTCATGTTATTAAAAGTGTATTGCAGACGAGCGGTTGTTCATAAAATGGTTTAAAAAAAGTCTAGAAGTTTATGAGAATCTGGAACTTTATACATTTAACTACTATATAAACTAAATGACCGAATTAATTAATGGGCTATACACATTTATTTATTTCAGAAAGACGATAGTATCGACCGTTCCTCAAGATAGTAGGTTAGTGTACAGATAATGGCCCTTTAGTTAATCAATTTAAGAAAGAGCTGCTTCTGTTGACCAACGAATCAAAACCTGTCAACCTGATGCTTTCCAAAATATATAAAACTAATTTGACTTAAAGACCAAACCAAAGTAAAATTGTTAAGTAGATAGAAGTAATCACTTGCAAAATAAGGTAAGCATAGCTTTCTGTTAGATTTCAGTAACTGCATAAAAGTAGTACCCAGCGTCACCTATGATTCTACCCTGTTATTTAATCTACTATTATATACATAGCAGTTATTTGTTCCCCACAACAAACAAGCTTTAGTGCATTGAACGTTTCGCATATATGAGACTTACTGGAGCCATGTGCATCATCGTCACAGCAGCAGTAGAGGCACTACTTCTGTTCACTTTTTCGGAAAATACTACATTTTACAAGATCCCTCAAATTTTAAAACAAGCATTTATATATCTATAGACGGAGCAAAAAATAAGTCAAGAACAGAATTTGACAATAAAAATGCCACTGAAGTATTACCTACAATTACTCATACAAACTTATAGGGATTCTTCTTATTACACAAAAATTACTGTTATGGTTAATTCCTATTTCCGAAACGAAACAAAATCCTTACAGGAAGCAAAACCAGTCTTGATGATTGTACACAACACAAAATCTCATCAAGAGAATTGAACAAATATGTAATCATATTGGCGCAAGACGACTCTAAACAACTATCTTCTAGGTCAAGTTATGCTCAAACATAGGTAGTAATGACTGGACACATCATCTAGGTAACATCATCCATATACAACTAAAGGAGATCTGTTCCTTAATGCAGAAAATACCTATCAAAATTATTATAAAACATAATACTTTCATGGCGTAAAGCAGAATGAAGATTTATAACACAAAAAAAGAACTTAAAACGTATCTGCCATCATTATACTACCTGTTATAAGCAAGATTCATCACATTAAATCTCTTGCATGTTAGAGAATCACTGCAGCCACGCGCAATATTCTGATATCAATTAACGCACTACTCTCTTCTTCTCAAGTTGGAGTTAGGTGAAAGTACATGGCCTAAACTAAGAAATAATTGACTATCGTCTGTTCAAGGTGAAATTGGCAAATCATGAGACATTTCTAGTAGAAATGATACTAAAGTATTTCCAATTAGAATCAACAAGACTTCACAATTTAAAAGACAGACATTCAGATATATACAATTAAATCAAAAACACAGTACAAAAAGGGAATAGGCGTTAACAATATCAAACTGAATCTGGCAATAAAAGTTTTCCCAAAGAACTACTCCACGATAACTTGGGAAAAGCCTACATAAATGCCCAAAAGATAACTGTAATTGTGTTTAAACAAGGAAATACCATTACAGACCGCGAAAACAGTCATGATGTTCTTACACAACTTAAGGAATAGTTATTAGCGTCCAAAAGATAATTGTAATGGCGACTTAAAAAGAAATCATCAGTATCCATAGACAGGAAAACTTGTCATGATTTTCTGACATAATCCATGATTTCATTGAGACTATTTAAGTAATATGTGCTCGCAGTGGAGCAGCCTTTTTGAAACAACTCTTTTGTTGGTCAAATCACGCTTAAATACAGAGCATTCTATAAGACAAATATTCTAGCTAAAGGGGGAACATACATGCATACTAGAAGGAGATATATTCCTTCATCCAAAAACTACCCATTAAAATAGTACTAAAGGAAGTAAAAGAAGATGCTGAAATACCACTACTCATCCTCACTTAAATAAGACATTACTGCCTATCAAACTGGAGGTAAGTGAGAGTAAATGGCTGAAAATTATAAATAGTGTACTTTGGTGCTTTAAGGTGAATTAAAAAAAAACACTATCAGTTGTAAGAATTTGAATTTTTAAAATAGTACTAAAGGAAGTAAAGAAAGATGCTGAAATGCCACTACTCATCCTCACTTAAAAAAGACATTACTGTCTATCAAACTGGAGGTGAGTGAGAGTACATGTAATTTAATGCTTTGAGGTGGATTTAACAAAACATTATCAGTTGTAGGAATTCGTACTTTTTATATCGGAAGATGTACCCGAAATGTCAGGCTTTTCAGCGTTTCACCATCGCGAACAATTCTCTTTCTTTGCCCATTTGTTTAATAATTCGTTGTTCGCTACCTTATCACTCCACGGGATTTTGATTATCCTCTTTTACGTCCACATTTGGAAAGCTCAAGTACATTTAATAATGCTACTTTCAATGTCAAACCTTTAATGCTATATACGTGTTTTATATAGGGCCATGTTGCTACTGTTTACATTTTTAAAATATACTACATTCTTCGAAAACCCGCAACCAATGATGCATACATAAACATTTTAACTTTAAGCTGCGATAATTCGAATGTTTTTTGAATTACACATCAATGCATTGATTTTCTCTTCCAGAAAAATAAAGCATTGTAAGTAATTGTATTTAAAATGTATATATAGGGTGGGTGGCCTCTATCCATCCTCCAATATTTAAATTAAAAATACGCGACGGTTCTACTGAAATAGTAATTAATTTTATCAAGTTTATCAAAGAGATGGGTACTCAGATATTTACAGTTGGAGCAAAAATTTAAAACAATAACAGGAGCAGACGTTTACAATACTAAACTAAATCTGGAAATAAATATGCCCCTAGGAAATTACTCCACCATTATTCATGCAAAACGTACAAGGATAGTTATTAGAGCCCAAAAGATAACTGTAATGTTGATTTAACAAAAAATCATGAGCACGATAGTTATTAGTGCCCAAAAGATAACTGTAATGACGATTTAACAAGGAATCATCAGCATCCTTACAAGCAGATAAAACAATCTCGATTTTCTTACACAACCCATGATCTCATCAAGACAACATATCAAATATGTTGATGGGACTTCTCCAAATAATTATTTTCTATGTCAAGTAAGGCTCAAACATATATGGTAATGATGTGACGAATACTCTAGCCAAAGAGGGTCATCAATGTATAATGTGAGGAGATATTTTCCTATATCCAAAAACTACCTATAAAAAAACTATTAAACATGGCACTTGCTGACAGTAAAGCAAGCTAGTGAAATATCTCCACCTACCCTATTATTGAAAAAATACGGACACCATTGGCAACAAAAGTAGCACATTATCGTCTAGATGTTTTTAAAATGAACTTAAAAATAACTTCATCTTGATAGGAGACTACCAGTGAAGTAAACATTTGCATGTAGTTTTTTTTATATATAACTAATAATAAAAAGGAAGATTTTGCTAGAAACGTAGATTTCAAAATCCATCAACCTTTGAAGCTCATACTTCAGAAAAATCATAATTCTGTTTAAGAAGTTTAAAGAGCTAATTGTCGCAATATTTCTTGCCCTTATTTATCGGATACAGATATTTGAATAAACACCTGTATGCAGTTTGTTTAGATCTCAGTTATAGTGAATGCATAAAAAAGTATGGTTCACAGAACGCATTTTATTTTATTGGTCAGCTCTAGTAATAACAAAGAAGATTATGCTGAGAATGGTATAATCAAGATTTGCCAAACTTAGAGGCTTACTTCTCAAAAAAATCTGAAACTACATTAGGAAGTTTAGAGAACTACCAATACTTTTTGTTCAAGTGGAGGAGGTCCAAATATGGTTATACTAACACCCTTCCTTAACTTTTATATTTAAAGTATAGTTTACATTATAGTTAAAACAAAACAATTATTTTTTTATTGATTTTAATACTACTATATTTTAAGAAATGCATATACATAGAGTTTGTGATGAAGCAGTGAATGTGTTACTACTCTCTTTTTCGGTCTCTTGAAAATAGACAACAATTCTGACAAACTGTTTGCAGTTTTTGAGTTAAAATATTGTCAATAATGCATTACTCATATTGGTTGATAGATAAGGCGTTGAGATGTTGAAAATCCATATTCATTTCTATATTAAAGTTGTAAATAACTAAGATTTTCAAAATGTGTGTTTATTTTCACTAATAATATTTACACTCATTTTGAAAATCTCAGTTATTTACAACTTTAATATACAAACATTATTCATTTTGTCAGCGTGTATTCTCTAATATTCGGATGCAGCACGATGTATTATACTAGAATTAATGTTATAGAATATAAAACATTTTAAGGGTATTTACTTACTTTTGAAAAGGCCATTTATTTTAATTTAATTTAAGAGCGAATGTCATATTATTATTATTATTATATTATTTTCCCTGCAACGAATCTACTTTCCAAATTTGGTTGAGCACACTATGATTTTTTTGTACTGTATTTTGTATTTATGCATAAAAAACACCTCTATTACAATTATAAAATACAAATTACACTTCTTCTATCGCTCCTCCTCTCTTCTGCTTTCTTTAAGCATTAATTAATTCGTTTTATTGGGCTTACTAAGTACGTATGTGGTTTTATGACTAGTTATTGTTATTATTAGGTGATTATTCATTTTAGCAGGTTCTATAAGTATTTTTTACGGTATATATACACAACTTAAAACTAATATTTTTCTGTAATAAATTTAAAATTCAAATATTTGTTTTGGTAAAAATTGAATAAGAAAATTTTGGCTATAATGAAGCCAGAAGCCATAGCAGTTTTAATTAATGATTTTCAATGTGTTAGACGCTTGAAGCCATAACTTTATATCACATATTGAAACAGGAAATTTATATATATATATAGTCACATGAATAAATCCCACTTGTTATATTATAAAAGTACAATTTCATTTATCATCTGATAAAGGTCTGAATGATTTTTTAATTTTTATTTATATATCTACTTATCCTCTTGTCTATACCTAAAAATATTTATCAGAGTAAAATGTTTCCTTCAACTCCGTTGATTATTTTTCTTGATACATTTTGTTTGTACACAGAAACCATAATAACTAAATAATGTGATGTATATTTTAAATCTGAATTTTTTAATAGTATTGTCTTATTGTAATATAAAATTGAACATATGAGAATCTTGGATTATATGGCAATAACCCGGCGCCGCCACCATATATACCAACATAATATATTGCCTTACTTCACGTTCAAATTCAAATATTACGTGCATATATCGAATAAAATATAATAGAAATTTATTCTATAAATATTTTTACCTATTCTCACAATTCAAATATTTAGCTATACTGATTTCCCTGCGATATATTTAGGTGGATTTTTGCACATGATTCAAGATATTTAATCTAATTTATTTCACTTATTGTTTTATTTTTTAGTACTGTAGGTAGGGTTAAATACTATATTTATTAATCAAAATAAATTTGTTGTTATTAATTATAATTCATTATTTGTATTGTTATTTTTTTTCATGCACCTGAAGAAGCAATTTTTTTTTTAATCACAGTTATTCACAACCTTATTAAACAAATGAAAACTTAAATCTGAAGTTTTAAGTTTTCAGTTGGACAAGTTCTTATTTAATTTGTTGTTTGTTGTTTGTTAATGTTTCTTATAAACTTGTTTTTATTTTTTCCCAAGTGATTTAATCTATGTATATATTTTTTTAATTAATCCCCTAATAAATCAAAAAATTCAATAGGTAAGCACGACAATGTATTGAGTATTCGAATAACTAATTAAACTAGAAATGTATTCTATAAATATATTCACATATTTATCTAATCTTGTTGTTTTCATTACAACTGTGTTCCTATTTAATTAAAATAAAAAATGAGCACAGTTACATATAGCATGCGTGAGATTTCTAGGTATTTACCAAATGTTACAACGAAAACTATGTGTAAGCCAAATTTCGTATGAATAATGTCGTTGGGTAATTTCTAGAAATTATGCTTAACGTAGCACAATTTACAACAAGGCCAAAGATAATTAATAACTAGTCAACTCTAAAAACTCTTTGCGTACATGAAAAAATCTTAATATATTAGAAAATCATTTTTCACATAAAATTGTAAATTTAGAAGTCTAGTATTAGTAATTAAATTAAGGCAAACAATTTTTAATCACATTTTTCATTAATCAGTACATAAAACTAATTTCTCTTATTAAATATACGATTGGGTACTTATTTTACAAATTGATTGATTTATTATTAATCACATTTAAGTTATATGAGTTTTAAATTAAACATATTAAATAGAATGAATAATTTTGTTTAATACTAATGAAAACATATTTTCAATTTTCCATTAAATAAAGTATATTTAATCTGAATAATAATAAAATATTTATTGGCAAATGTAAACAATCTTTGTACTACTAAACATCTTTATTTACAGAAAAAAATATTAAATATAATACTTGTAATAAATTAAATAAATTTTAATGTGAGACACTGGCTTCTAGTTTTCTGTCCAATGGCTATTGAGCCACGGTCTTTCAGCCTGAAATATTTATATTTAAATAAGTTATTAGTATGTTACTTCACCAAAAAAAAATTATTATCTTTTTCCGTTTATACTGAATTAGTTTAGTTTCTTATTTAAAGAAACTAAACATAGATAAACTAAAGGTAATTAATATCACAAATAAAAACTTTTTTTCTTGCGTAATAGGTTATTTATTGCTATATGTTTACATTGTATTTAAACACTTTTATTTCAGTAAATGAAATTCAGGAGTTTTGTGAAGTAACATTTGTTTTTAAACATAAAAATGAACAGTGGCTCTAAAACAATTAGCTCATTAATAATAAAAGAGTGAAAAGTTTTATAATTTTCAATACTAACTTGATTATAGCTGTGTCGTTATATTAAAGATTTTTTAAAAACAATTCTTGATATTTCAGTGCTGAATCATAAATAATAAATGAAAAATACTAATCAGGAATTTTTGTTTTTTATTTTTTACTATTAACTTAAAATAGAATGTTTAACAAAATTTTTCATAAAAATAGTTAAAACTAAATTTTTCCTATAAATATACCCTCATTCACTTTTTTAACCGCAAAATTTAAACTTTTACTTAATGAGGTTTCAATTAAGCGAATTGAATATTAATTGTATATATAAATTTTAACTATGACTTTGTTGTAGCACTTGATTTAAAATTACACGTGACTATTACCCTAAACCAATTAGTTTCAATTCTCAAAATGATACCTGTAACTACATTTATGCACGCAATCTCAAAGATTTCAAATATTATGATTTTATTTATTATTTAATTCAATTGTGATGATTTTATTGTATTGTATGCAATTCCATGGTATTACGTATATGTTAATAATAATATAAGTGCAAAGTTGAATTTTCTTACTAGCAATATTATAAATCTGTTTAATAATCATCTTCTCTATAACGATTTTAACACTGGTAATCCCTTCAAAAATGATTAAAGCACGAGATAAAGCTATAAATAAATATAGAAGAATTAATAACCTTTCTGATAGTAATTACTATAAATCTCTTCGAAACATAACTACCACTGCAATTCGAATTAAGAAAAAGGCGTTCGTTTAATATACAGTTAATATTTATAAAACAAAAAAAACTGGGTTTGTATAACAAGAAATCGAATACCTTGATTAATGTTAAAAAAATGAAATTCCATTTTGCGACAACTATTACTCAAGCTAGCCCTGATACAAATGTTTTATATTTTTATAATGCAGTAAATTAGTTTCAATAAATCAACTCTCACCATCTGAAAGTGGAATGGTCATAAATTTTAAAATTATCCATTTTTGCTGTTTTTTAATACCCACATTATAAATAAGAACATTTCAAGTCATTCCTTTCCGGATGCTTGGAAAGAGTCTAATTATTCTTATTCCAAAAATAAATAACCCTTTATCAATAATAACTAGCGGCCCGTAAATACTTTGTCTCTTATCTAAAATTTATGAGAACATTTTAGAGCAACAAAAATATAAAAAAATTGCAGAACGTTGTGCCAGAATTTCAATCTGGATTTTTCTCTTAATATGGGTACTCTTCAGCATTGTTAAACATCACTGGCAATATTGTCTTAGTGTTGCTAGATTATATTCATGTCTTCCATAATCTTACTTGTAATTAATGTTGGCTATTCTTAAATCTATTGGATTTAGTATATCAGCTTGTGCACTTATCAGGTCATATTTAATAATTAGATGACAATTTATCAGGTAAAAAAATGTTCAATTTTGAAAATAAAACTGGTATTTTCAATTTATTTAATTTAATCAATAATACTTGTTACTATCCTAACTACATAGATCATTGTAGGTACCACCAATATGCAGTTGACAGGCAATTATATTTGTCATTTGACATAGGCGATATATCCAATCCTGAAGCAAAAATTTATGATGATCTTGCAAAAATATCAGGAATTTCTATTTTGCACTTCTTAAAAGTTAATGGAATAAAAACAACGGCTATAATTTTTGGCTCTAAACGAAAATGAAAAGCTACATTACAATTTCTCCATATTTTCCTAAATGGGACCCGTTTTTTAGACTGTATTAAAAATGTTGGGCGACTATTAGATTATAAACTCTGCTTAAGAGAACATATTGGAAAAATTATAAGGCGCGCCTTTATTGCACTCAAAACTATGTCTATGAAAAAAGACATTTTAGCATTAACGTAAAGTCAGAATTAATTCATACTTTAGGTAATTTTAGATTAGAACACGTGTTATGTTTAATATTGTTGTATTTATTTTTCTGACATACGTTTTGATCAGAAACGAACATTTTCAAAAAAATTACAAAATTTAAAATTAAAGTTAAATTAGAAAATGATCGTCACTGATGGAAATTTATGTCGGAAAAATAAATACAACAATATTAGACAATAACAAGTGTTCTAATCTAAAATTACTTATTGTTACAATTTTGTATCATCAAGAATGCAGTGAATAAAGTATCTACCGAAAGACATTTTAAGTAAAAAAGTAAAACTATTCTTTGCGAAGCTTTTGTCATATCTAATTTTACTTTTTGCAACTCTGTATATGATCTGATTTACGTTCTTAATCTCGAATCCAAAGAATTCAAAATTCCTGTGCTCGGCTAATTTTCGGCATACCTGGGAGGTAGTTTATTAGACGTAAAATAAATTAACTTATCTTAACTGGCTTGTAATGAGAAGTCATATTATATTACGCCTGTCAGTTTTATAAAATTGTTTTAACAAGAACTCCTCTATATCTGTAAAATAAGTTAAGTTTCCGTACTGATATACATAATTTAAATATTCACCGGAAATATGCTTTAACCATACTTCTTCTCTTCGTCGCATTGAACTGTTCAAAAGAAGTTTCAGCTAAAAAATGCTTTCTACTATAATAGATATAATTATGTATATTCTACACACATTATATATAATTATTACTAAATGATAAAAACTAATGGTCATAATCTCAAACATTTAATATCTTTATTGAGTTGACGAGGCTGTTACTTGATGAAATTTCATATTATTTAAGGTAAATAAAATACTTGGTTTTAATTTATGAAATTTTAAAGGAAGTGCTTTATTTTCCTTAATTATTTAATATAATTTGTCGTGTTATCCATCCCGGTCATATATTTGTAATTATTTTTTGTTATTTATGCTATATATATTATATGTTTTTGTTTTGTTTTGTTTTTATGATCTAGGGGAAGTAAGAGCGATATCAGATTTATTTCTGATATATTATGCTGATATAGATTCGTTTTGGTTACTCCATTTTTTGTAAAATCACATTTATACTTATTATTCTTTCTTATTGTATTTGATTTGAGCTTGAAATAAACAAATGTATTAGTATTATTTTAGTTTAGACTAACAGCTAGTTATTATCTAATATAAAGTGTTTTAAAATTACGAAATCTAACCTATTTATACAAAACAGTTAAATATCGGCGTTTACATTACGTCATTCTGGTCGTTACTAACAGTTATTAGAAACTATTTTATATAAAGTGGTAAAACAAAGTCGCCGTGTCTCCTTCTTCATTATATTCAAGATAATGAAAATAAACGCCTCCAAAATTTGACATTTTAACTAACTTTTCTATAGAAAAGTTCATATAACAAATCTATCCTATAAATATATACTTTATCACTTATTTTACAAAATAAATTGTTTATTATTATTATTTAATTTTTTTCTAGATAAATTTGCAATTATGCAATTTAAATACAGAATATAAATGGAGTGAATAATTTTGTTTAAGAATATAAGAACGTACTATAAATCTGCCATAAAAAACCTAAGCTAATCTAAAATGAGTTAAATGTTGAATATTTTTTCATGTGTGCATTTCTGCATTGACTTGACTAAGTGATTAAAATTAATAAACAATAAAAGTGCTCAATATAGTTTTTCTATCTAGATTAAATAATATTTGTGTAAATTTCATTAAAATTGTAATAATATTTTTCACTTGTTGTTACTTGAAGCTTTCTATAAACTTTGTTATACATATATTAAAAATGAAATAAAACACTTTGTATCTCATTTATATAACTCATTTATTTTTATTGATTAAGTTTGATTATAGAAAAGTTGCTGAAATGATAATATTTTTCTCTCTAATAATTATAATCTATAATCTAGTCAAATAAAGTTTTATGAAATGATAATGTTAACTTGATAATGACCTCAATAAGTTAAAACCTAAGTCGTAAATTTGTGTTGTATTTGTAACGTAACATATATATATATAAACTTATAGTAGTAGGTAATATAAAAATGTTTATCTACGAGTCTAAAGTATTTAGTTAAATCAATTTCAAAGAAAAATTTCCACTAATTTTCCAACAACAAAATTAATAAAATAAGTACTCAAATAAATTATTTTATTTATGTATATTAAGGTTGCGACCATTACTACGTATTAAATCATACTTACATTAAGTTGAAAAATTCACTATGTTTTAACCACAAATAATTAAAATTATTATATAACATGTAGACACAGTTATATAAATATAAACAACACAACACGACCTGAGTACGAAGTTCTGCAGTAATTATTAATTACTATATTTAATAGATGCAGCATGAGTTATATCACGTTTATAATATTTCAACTCAATATCTCGTCAAAACCTAAACTGCGATTAACGTATTTTTATGGTTATTTTGAAATTGTAAATTAAAGGGTTGTACTGGAAATGTTTAAAAATTAATAGAGAAATAGAGTGACATTTATCTTGGAATTAAACAACTTATGTAGTAGTATACAAAGTTAAAAAAATCTTTTTATTTATATTCGATATATTTAACGAAGTAGAAACCTCTAGAATCAACAACACTTTTTATTTTGATTTCTTTAATGTTTTTATAAGCTACATTTTCTAATTGTGAAAATTGAATGTATAATTTTGTTTGCAATAGATACAATAGAGAAGAATATATTTTTTTTTTCATATTTTATTTATTATATATATATACACGCCAATATAATTTTTTAATAAATTAATTATTTATTGACTCATTTATGATTATTGTCTGTTTAAAAAATCTCTTTAATTTAATAATTATTTCAAATTGCGAAAATATTTTGAAAATCTACAACAATAAAAATTACAATATGTTGGATGCTATAAACCATAACTTTGTGATAAATCTTAAATCGGGAACATTATCAAATGATAAATAAAACTTACTTTGTTAATATCACACAAGGAATTTATTTCGTAACAATGGTTTCAATTTTACAAGGCCATTTTCAAACTTACTGTATTGAATAAAAATTATATTTAATACGTAAACTTCAGAGAATAAATAAATTTGTTTAAAAAAAGAATACAGACACGAATGATTTTTTGTCGTTAATTAAACAAATAGCTTTTCTTAATAAACACTTATTATTATATATTATTATTAGAAATTTTTTATTTACTAATGCTTTTGTTGCTGTATCTTTTATATTATCTGTGCTCATTATTTTATTCGAGTAAATTAAGTCGATGAATTAAAGTGAAATGTTATATAAAAACATAAATTTTGTTGGTTCACGATATAAATTTCTTTTATATATACTTTGTGTTCTAAAATAAATCAGTTTTTTTTCAAACGGATATAAAAAATAAAAGAAATAAAAGTTTTGTTTGAAAAAAAAGAACACAAACAAAAATACTTTTTTATCTTATATTTACCCTAATTTACACTGGGTAAATATTTTTAAAATATAATTTGTTTCCTGTTTTAAATTAATATTATCATTTTTCTTTCAACTGCAGTAAACACAAAAATTAAACTTTCAATAAAAGTTACCTTCATAATAAAATAATTATGAATATCTCCACGTAATTAAAGCATTAATATTCAATAATTTATATTAAAAATGTATTATGTTTATCAATTCTCGACCTATTATTTCATAATATTTCACCAAGAGATAGGTGAAAAAATTATTAAAAAATATTCAAGTATTCTGTTTGTTTAAGTAACAAGCTCCTTTTATAAGTACAAATTTTCTATTTTTTATTAAATACAGTCATTAAGTTTATAAAACTAAGAAATACTTTTTTTAAATACAATGTATTAAAGTCTTTAGTTTTTTGTTTGTTTGTTTTTGGCGTAAAGTCTTTAGTTCGTTGTAGAAAATTAATCAATAATTTAAAAATACGAAAACATTTCGTAATGTTTTGTTATTTTTAAAATATTGCTTTTTCACTTATAACCTATTTTATTTTGATTTTTATCTTTTAGTTTGAATTAATATTTTTTTACATATTAAACTCAAAAATTTACACTTTCTTCTTAACTGAAAACTAATCAAATCTTTATGTAATTTACGAAAGTTTTTTTAGAGTAATTGGCGTATAACATATATAAATAATTATGCGTAAAAAACAAAACAAATATTGACTTTTTTTCGAATAAATAAACTTTTAGAAATTTATAATATTATAATCACACTACTTTATTCTGTTTTATTTTTCGAATGACTATAAATAGTAATTCATATATAATACGTGAAAAGTTGATAAACAATTGGTTTGTTTCACTGATTACCTAATACAAGAAGAAAAAAAAATTAATTTATATTATCTTATATTTGTATTATTGCCTTCATTTTTAAGACAATCCTAAAAACATCAATAAACATGTAATAATAATAATCAAAAAACTTATTGGAAGTTTTTAATGTTTTATTTGAGTATGGATAGGTATTTTTCTTTATAATTGATCTCTGATTTTTAATATTTTTATCAAATGTTGGAAAGCTCTCCAATATACTAGAGTCTAAAATTTTCAGTAAGTTGAAACTGACGATTCAGATCATCAATAGTTTAATTTAACGTTCACTTTTATCGCCTCGAGGTTTTCTTTCTCTTTTTTTTTTATTTTCGTGATTTTTCATTTTGGATGTGAGGATCGATGGTCCGGTATCGATGCGGCGCGGTGCGGAGCCGAACCGTAGGATCGGGATGAGGGTGCAATAAATCTGGCAGCGTTATCGTGTTGTAATATAGTGGAGCTCGATGGGCCTCCGGTGAGCGGGTTTTTAGAGAAAGAAAAAGAGGTGGTGGATGGATGAGAATGGCGAGGTCGGCGCGGACCCCGGCCGAGATGATCTCTCACCGGTCATCGTAGACGAAGCCACCGTCCAGGGTGTTGTAATAGAGCAGGAAGGCGACCAGACAGCACAACAGGCTGACGTAATCCATGCTGTTGGGGTCAGCGGCGCATCCCTCGGTGTCCGAAGAGAGGTAGGCGCGCGTGACTTGTTGCTGCCGCTGCTCCGGCGGTGTCGAATCCCTCCAGGAAACCCACGATAATCCGGCGGAGGTGTTGAAATATGTCGGATCATTTACACCGTCCGTGCCGAGCGTGCACAGTGCGCCCCGGGCCCGAAATCCCTGAAAGGGTTACACCAAACTGCAATTTTTTTTTTGCCTCCTATTTTCCGAGCACGTCCGGTTTCCCCTCGACTTTAACGCAGAGTGAAAGACCCAGATTTACCCCCCGTGCGCCAGATCCGCGTCCGTACGTACGCTTCTCGCGGAAACTAGATTAATTAATTCTGAGGATCTCGGGAATTAAGCGCACCAGATTCGCAGATTCGCGATACCGCCGTATTTCCTGTTAAATTTTTCTCATATCCGCGTTACCGCTATGCCCTTTTACGCATCCCGTTGCATGAGCAGTTCTTGTACCGTCCGGATACCTGTAGCGCGCACACCTGCCGTCGGCGGCGTCCAGAGCGAGGACTGAGCGGATGGCGTCGCGGCGCTCGTTATATACAGTCCCCTACGAACATTTCGCGAATACTGATGATCGACCCTCTGTCGGCGTCCCACACGCCCCACTCCGACGCGCGCAGACGTCGTGCGGCTGGCTGCCCGAGGAGCGCCGCGACGCCCGCACAGGTGGCATCCGGCTGCACGGGAAGAACACGTTAAGAAATCATCGAGAATGCATTCTGCAATACTCAACAATATATAAGAAAAAGTTTATCTTTATAAATAAAGCAGAACACTATTGCAAAATCTTTAAACTATTAATTATTTCAAATTATGTAATTTTAATCATGAATTTACAAATAATAAATGCAAATATTATGCATGCAAAATATCATAAGTTTACAACAGTTATGTGTTCGTTTAAATTATAAGTGATATGTGTTAGATTTATGTAAGTTACAAATAAGTGCAGTTTTACAGTTTTGAATTGGATTAAAAAAATACGTCGTAAGTAGACACGTAAAAATCACAAGTTATATTATTAACTAGATTATTGCTAAAATTCCAAATTTGAAGTGAGTTACCAAAAAGTTAATATAAATGTACTATTGTACATTATAAGATAATAAATTTAAAAAATACATCACTGTACTATCTCTGCACTTTCTCAAATACCGTGCGAATTATCTACTTACATAATTTTTAATAAATTTTATAAATTCTACTACTGAATTCTTTCATTAAAAAGTTTGTGTAAACTTAACATAGAATACAAAACTAACACAATATTTGCAAATAGTTTTTATTTACTTTATACACTTCACTCTTCATAAATAACTTTTTATTGTGAATAAAATTAGTGATTTATTTTAAGTCTATTAATTTAAAATCATTTTTGAATGACACTTTACTTTTTTATACCACTTATATTTAATATTTAATCTTTAAATATACTACGTATATTTAATATTTAAATATAAATGGTATAAAAAAGTTAAGTGGTTTCTTTATTTAAAAATCGAAAATGTACCACGCAGTAAATAACTACAAAATTCAAGAATAGAAAATTCGTGTTTTATTTCATCCTACAATTAAATCTACCTCCAACTCAAGAACGAATTTCTCTAATAAGTTTATGTGTTTAAAGTATTTTCTCAAAAATATTAAATATTGACTCGATTAACTTTAAAATTTATTTATATAATATCTTATTTTGTTAGTGAGAAAAATGTAAAAGAATGAATGCTTATGTTCATTTGCTATTCATATACAAAGTAAAAATTTAAAAATTTAAAGTAATAAATCAGCAGATGCATTTTACATATGACCACAAAAATTTTAAAATTCACGTATTTGCCAAAATAATAGTTAGTTAGAAAATTATTAAAACAACTAGTATTTCTTATAGAAAAAGTAAGAAAAGTTAAAATATTAGACAGATTGACTTAATCTCATTTATAGTCCCAAACAAACAATCAAATTTAATAGCAGTTATACTCGGTATCAAACCATTATATATATTTTTTTAACATTTAAATTTTGTTAAAAAAGCAATAAAAATTATAACTGAATTGAGGCTCTATTATTTATTTTTGAAAATATTTAAACTTATAAATAAACAATCAAAAATAAAACGGAATTGAGGCTGTTAGTCGTCCATTTTCTTATTTACTTTGGTAACTTTTCGTAAATGAAATACGATGACAAAAAAACAGTGTCGCGAACAACAAAATAAATATTTGAAAGTGTTATTATATATTATTTATGAAAAGTAACAAAAGTTAATAAGAATTCAAAATATATTACTTCTATAAAAACTAATTTAATTTATAATATTCATTTTTTGGAAAAAGATTTTAAAAATGTTTATTTTGTTAGCTCAATGCATAAAAACATTGTTTTCTAATTTCTTAGAATAATACAGTTAAAGTACGGTAAAAATATAGAATTTGCTATAAAAATAAAATTAAACATTAGGAATTGACAATACGAAAAAATATTGAATTGCAATTTTTTTAATTCATTTGATTGAAAAAAAAAATAATAAAAAAATCGCAATGAATATTCAAATGAGATAAAAATTTTATAATTAATGAGGCAAACTGGAAAATAAATAAAAAAGTAATTGAAACTAAAATAAGAATTTGCCTTTAAAATCTGTTGAGTTAATATATGAGAAAAGGTTTGGATCAAAAGAGTTTATAAAAATACATTTTTTAATATTTATATAAGGAACTAAACTGTAAAATTAAATAAATATGAATTCGTAGGGCTGAAAGACCTCAGGTCTATAGCCCAGACGGACTAACACCATTTATTTATTTTTATGTTAAATGTTATTATGTATTGTAAATGTGTCCAAATAAAGATTATTGTATATGAATGTGCCTTTCATAAATTAATTAAAATTTGTATAACTAACGAACTAAATAATATAAATAGATACGTGTGAATGAGCTGCCTTTTAAAAATCAATTGAAATTTTTAAAATTTTAAATAATTAGGAAGAGTATATAATATCACAATTTAACTGATTCCATATAAATAGATATAGGGTGTCCCGTTAATGCAAGGAAATGGCTGGACCATAGATTCCTGGAGTCAAAATATGATGATTTAACACAACTTATCCATATCCAAAAATTTACGGTTAAGCCGGAATTTGTCTTCAAAGTTTCAATTTTTTTTTTCTTTTGTTTATAAAATTTATTCGATTTGAATGAAATTAATGATTAATAACTAGTTTAGTATAATACATTATTTAAGTTATTATGGACATTAGTGATTAACAGGAAATGTAAGAAACAGTAGTACCACCACTTATAAACTAAAATATTTTTTTATTGGTGCATCCAATAAAATCCAAAAAAATCTACTTTAAAGGGCATTAGATTTAAAAACTTTTTTGACTCTTACTAGTTTTTGATATCTTGTACGGTTTCTGCACAAAAAATAAAATATGAATATAGAATACTCATTATGCACTCATTAATAAGTAAATAAACTTACTCAATTGAATAAAAATTAAATAATATCAATTAATAAAATAAATCAAAACAACATCTAACACTTTTCAAACAATTTTCTTTGCAAAATCCTAATACAAACAAGATATTTGTTTGTTCCAAATATGAATATTTATGAACTATAATAAAGTTAAAAATTAATTGTTAAAAGACACTAAATAATTATTATTATACATAATTTACATTTTTTAAACAAAGACGGCCACGAAAAACATTTATTTTTGATTCGATGAAAAACTAGATTTTGTTTTTCCTAGATAAAAAATATATATTTTATTTTTTTGTGGAAAAACCGTAAAAGATACCAAATATTATTAAGAGATGAAAAAGTTTTTAAATTAAATGTTCTTTCAAGTAATATTTTTTTAGTTTTTATTTGATCCACCAATAAAAAAATATTTTAGTTTTTAAGTGGTGGTACCACTGTTTCTTATACTTCTTGTTAACCAATAATACTCATAATAACTGAAATGATGTATTATAATATGGTAGTTGTTAAAAATAAATTTCATTCAAATCAAATAAAGCGTTCAATTGTTATAAACAAATGAAATAAAAAAAAATAAACTTTGAAGACAAATTCCGGCTTAACCGTAAATTTTTGGATATAGATAAGTTGCGTTAAATCGCCATATTTTGACCTCAGGAATCTATGGTCCAGCCATTTCCCCGCATTAACGGGACACCCTGTATATATATATATATACACGTTGTCCCCTGAAATTTTGAATATGAGTAATGTAATGTGTTTGTATTGTATCTCGATTATTATTGGTTGCCATGGTTGTTGCTGCAATATGCATGTCAATTTGACTTACATAGCTTCAAAATGTTAACAGGAATTTTATGATCGTCTGGAATATTGTTTGGCTCAATAAAGATATGTTTCTGAACATTGAATAAGATGAACATTGTTATTTGTTATTCGTTACGTCAGAATTGTGTAAATATGTTTCATTTTAATTCTCTATTTTATTATAAATTACTGATTATTTCCCGTTGGTCAGCCCATGAAAATACGTCACGAGCGTGGTAACTAAGTAACAAGTCACACATTTAAAAGCCCGTATTCAAAATTTCAGGGGACAACGTGTATATATATAAGTTAAATTTCGTGGTCGATAATTTGGTTTTTTAAAAACTATTTTTATTTATGTCACGCGACTGGGAACTACGACTCGGGTTATTTTAATTTACGAAATAACATAATAATTAATTTGATGATGAATTAACACAGGACGTGTCTAACTGAATTACAAATCTAATATTAACATAATACATGTGCGCCAGGAGCTTTTATAAACTATAACTTACACACTAAGCAAAACGCCTACATACGATTGCATCATCTACTTACTACGCTAAAATAAATGAATATGAATATTAAAACAATAGATTAATTATTAATTAACACAAGAAATAATAATATAGGGCATTGTTGTAGCTGCAGGTTACTCTTCCCCCCTCAGATTCGGCACACCGTGGGAGAGAAGTCCTTAGGGGTGACGACCACCTTTTTGGTCCTAAAATATTTAAGTCCTAGGGCCACTGCACCTATTGGGATTAACACATATAAAAAGAGTGTCCATGCACTGGGTTTAAGAGGGATGAATGTTTCTGTAATGTTGGGCACTTGAGCAAACACGGGGACGTCTTCTAGTTTAAGTCTCTTTAGTTTTATAGTAAAGTTGCTCAGTTTGTTGGGGTCTATTTTCAGTTCGGATGCACTTATGAACACTGGGCTTCCCGATGTCTCTTCTAACTTCGGCACTTTATTGTTTTTATACACAAGGTCGCACTTATTCGGTTCGATTAGGAAGACTCCTTGTAGGTAGCGAGTCTCTTCATGGTCGGGGCAGATGACCTTGATTTCTTCTTTGTATGGGAAGACAGCTAATAATTTGTTGGTATATGGTAGTTTCTCTAAGTGATCATTATTAATTTCGAGTTTGGTGAATTTGCAATAATCCAAAGTTCCATTAAGTAGTAATTTTGCTTCACAGTCCGCTTGGAAATTTAAAATTAAGTCATTCTTGCATTGAAATTGACCGTTGCTACCAAAGCACAAGTCACTTAGAGGCAATATTTTTTGGTTAATATTTGATTTTAGTAAAACTCTAACATTTGGAATTATAGTAACGTAGTCTGACTCGTACTTCGTAGGGATGGGGTACATCATGTATAAACTAAATGGATGTTCATAATTGATGGGTAAAGATAGAAAGTAGTGAATTTGTGTTTCTTCAATTTTGCAATCGACAGTTATTACTGATTCGAAGTTAATAATATTTTCGGGTTTTAGATCAAATGGTAGTTCTTCATTGTAATGGGTTGAAATTTTGATTAATTCGTCGTACAGGTCCTGAGGCCTAATTATGTCTGAGCTCAAGACTTTTAATTTGCAGAAGGCTAAAGAATTTATAATATTTTGCAGAATATTTCCAATTATGCCAAAAAGTAAGATCAGCTGATTGTATAGATCTTTCGTGAACAGGATATGTTGATGATCGACATCTTCTTTGAATATCGCGTATAATTGCTTGATCCTAGATTCTAATGTGTTCTGATTGTGTGAAATATCTTGAACGGTTTTGTTAAAATTCTGAATAATTTTTGTATTAACACTGTAGCCAAATTTCAATTGATTTTGGAGATTGTTTTCATTGTCTGCCAAATGTTTTAGTATTTTATTTATTCTTTCATTGTCACGGGCGTCCATATTGCCACTTATTGCTTTAATTACCGTACCCAATCCATCAATTAATCCTCTTTTAATTCGCTTGTTTTTAACACTCAGTTGAATTGTCTTTATTTTTTCAATTATATCATTTCTGGAATAATTTAGCAGTTTATCATAGTTTTGGAAATCGTTTTTAAATTTTGAAATATTATTCGTCGTTTCTTTCAAAAATTCGTATTGGGCATTTAGTTTCTCGAATTCTTTATAAATGGGTTCTAAATTGTAGTGGTGTACTAAAGTGTGTTTAGATTTTTCTAATTTAGCTTTTCCTAAATTTATGGGTAGTAACCCTGCGTTTTTTGTAATGTCTTTAATTTCGAATCCGATCACAGGCGTGATGAGAAGTAACCTGGAACCGATTGGTTATTATTATTATTTAATTTTTTGAAGAACTGGATGTTAGATCATCTAGTATATAAATGTTTATTTGTGTGTTGCAATCTTGAAAAATATAGCCTATCATGGTTTTTACAGTTTTATAATTTAGATTATCTAGTCCGCAACCTAATTTGGGGATTGCCAGTTTTGTTATTTTATTATTAATACAAAATTGTCTCAAATTAATTAAAGTGTTGAAAAGGTCTTTTAACGTAGGTTTATTAAAGTGGTATTGTTTTGTAATCAGATATATGATGTATCTATTGTCTTCTTTTAAATGGCATAATGAGTGCACTTGTGGGTTTTGTTTGTAGAGTTCCCTAATTTTGCCAAACTTTAATTTAAATTCTTTTGCTATGCCCTTGTTCATTTTTAAGTCTTGACTTACGCAGTGAGCAATTGAAAAGTCTAAAGGGGCATTAAATAAATCGTCTCTTACTTCTACAACATTATTATTTTCAATAATATCTTTCGTTTTTAAGCAATTTATAAATGTCTCGAAATTTAAGATATTTTTAGTGTCAATTATTTTTTTTCTTGGCCTTTTTATGTTTGATATGTGAATTTTTCCTACTTGGTTATGGTGTCTAGTTTCAATTTCCGCGGTCTTTCGGTCGGGGTTTACACTTTTAATTATTTCTTTTTTATATCTATTTTTTGTTTTTGACTGTTTTTGTCTGTCTTGAATAAACGCTTCTTCTGGAATATTTGGAATTTCTTCGCGTGTTGTGTTACGTTTTTCAATGGCTCTAGTTTTATTTTCGGTTATAGTATCATTAATTTTTTCGTATAATAATTTAACTTTAGTTTTGTGAGTTTGGACGTAATTGTTTGTTAGTGCTATTTCTAAATCAATATCTAATAGAGAGTTATTATCAATATGTCCAGAAATTATTTCAAAAGGTTTAAGTTTAGTTGTCGAATGAATTGAATTGTTGTAGGCCAAGATAGCATATAAGATTTTAGATTCGATTGGTTCCTTTTTATATAATTTTGATTGTTTAACAGTCTAATGTGTTCCACAATTGTTGAATGAACGCGTTCCACTATTCCGTTCGATTCGGGATGTTGCGAGCTGATGAAATGAATTTTGATATGGTGAATTTCCAAAAGTTCCCTAATTACGGTATTTTTAAATTCTAGGTGATTATCTGATATGATTAAATTTGGAGTTCCATGGTGACAAAAGAATTTGATTAAATTAGTCGCGATTTCGATAGCTTGGTAGGAATTTAATTTGTACATCTGGGTGTATTTTGAGAATGAGTCTATTATAGTCAAAAATTTAGCATTTTCTAACGCGATACAGTCGATATGTATTATTTCGAAAGGTTTCATAGCCGTGGGGGTGTTATTGAATTTTATTTTCAAGGGTTTGCGTTCATATTTTGAGACTAAGCAAGTTTCACAGTTATTTATGTAATCTTGAATAGACTTCCTCATGTTAGGCCAATAATATATTCTTTTTAGTTTTGCTTCGGTTTCGTCAATACCACGGTGGTTGGTTTTACCCTCGTGATAATTTTGGATGATTTCTAATGCATCGTTATGATCTTCAACGTCCGTAAGAAAATTATTGCATTTTATCATTTTGATCTCGGAATTTTTAAAATAGTTTTGGAGGACACTACTAAATGTTTCATATATCGGGTTCTTGAAATAGAGGTAGTAAGTTACTTTGGGTACAATATATTCTTTTATAAAGTTAATTATTTCGTTAGCAAAATTGTTTTTTGAAAATTGAACATTAATTCTCATTTTTTTATTATTGAATAGATTTATGATTTTTGGTCGAGATGGTGAGTGTGATACTTCTGTGATAATTATTTGGTTGTCGCCAATGTTCACGGGTTTGTCAGAAATGGGAATATTTGTTATTGGATGTTCTAAACTTGAATGTATAGTTGCGCCATCGTTTTCAATATCGTTCACGTGAGTTTCTGCGGGTTCTACAATTAGTGATGATTGGTCATCAAAATTTTTTAGGTATTCTTCTAGATTTGGTCCGTATTCTTCGTTAATGTTTAGTTCTATTCGCGAAAGTGCGTCAGCGTTTTTATTTAAAATACCTTTTTTATAGACAATAGTATAATCATATTCTGCAAGTTTTAGGCGCCACCTGACTAATTTTGAATTTGGTTCTTTCAACGACATCAGCCATTGGAGAGGTTTATGGTCTGTGACTATCTGAAAGGTACGCCCAAATAAATAGGGGCGGAAGTATTTCACGGCCCAAACTATCGCAAGTAATTCCTTTTCGATTGTCGAGTACCTGGTTTCTGAATCATTTAATGTCCTACTAGCGTATGCAATGGGTAGGTCTGACCCAATTTTACCTTGCGATAACACAGCGCCGAGAGCTTGATTGCTGGCGTCTGTGGTAAGTATAAACGGTTTAGAAAAGTCGGGATATTGAAGTAAGGGATGATTTGTCAAGACATTTTTGCAGAGATTAAAGCAATTAGTGTAGTCGGGGTCGTTAATATTGATAACAGAATTCTTTTTTAAGCATTTAGTCATTGGTTTGGTTAAATCAGCGAAATTTTTAATGAATTTTCTATAGTATCCTAACAGTCCAAGAAATCCTTTGATTTGTTTCGTCGTCTTGGGGATCGGGTAGTTTTGAATAGCTATTATTTTGTCGGGGTTTGGTTTAACACCTTCGGGTGTAACAACATGGCCTAAATAAGAAACTTCTTTTCGTAGGAATTCTGATTTGTCTAATTGAATTTTAAAGTTAGACTCTCTTAGTCTTTTGAAAACTTCAGTCAGTCTGTTAACGTGTTCTTGTAAACTAGTGGAGAAAATTATAATGTCATCCATATAAACAAGGCAATATTCGTTTTGTATACCTCGTAAGATATCGTCCATAACGCGTTGGAACGTCGCGGGGGCATTTTTTAATCCGAAAGGCATCCTCAAAAACTCGTAATGTCCGTTTTCAGTATTGAACGCTGTCTTAGGGATATCTCGTTCGTCAATTTCGATTTGGTGAAATCCCGATGCTAAATCTAATGTCGTAAAATATTGTGCTTTGCCTAGTTTGTCTAGTAAGTCAGAAATATTAGGAAGAGGGTAACGGTCACCTATAGTTTTTTCGTTTAGTTTGCGATAGTCAAAAACGACACGCCATTTCCTCTGGCCTGAAGCGTCTAATTTTTTTGGTACTATCCAAATTGGGGAGGACCATGGGCTATGAGATGGTCTAATTATGTTCTGTTCTAACATTTCTTTTATCTGTTTACTTACTTCTGCTTTATGTATTTCTGGATAGCGATATGTTTTGGTGAAAACCGGAACTTCGTCTGTTGTAATAATTCTGTGTTTAATTTTGTTTGTAAACGTTAAGCTATTTTCTTTTAAATGAAAAATATCGGAGTATTTGGAAATTACATTTTTTATTATTGTTTTTTCTTCTTCATTCATATGGTCTGTACGAACTTTAGAAAAATCAAACTCAATATTTTTTGTGTTGAACATATTTAAATTACTATTGGGGCTTTTTTTATTTAAATTGCAATTTGAATTTTGTCGGTATGGCACCACGTCATATTCGCTGACGGGTGTTACGACAAAAGGTCGTTTAAGGGTTACTTCCCTATCTATATCAGTCTTATTGACGACTGTACAAAGAGCCCTACCATTTTTTACAGTTGTGATACACTCCGGTATCAAAAAGTTTAAAACGTCCATTCTTGGGACTATTACTTGACCATTTTTTACATTTTCTATTTCTACATCAATAATTTGCTTGCTTTGCGCCGGCACTAATATTCGCTTAATGAACGGTAAAGCAGCTGGGTTTACGTTATTAACGTTTTCATATTTATTGTTTGCAAAATCATTATTATTATTATTATTACTGAAGTTTTGTATACTATTTTCGCGAAATCTAAATGGAATTTCGGTATATGGTGTAATTACTAAATTTTTATTAAAATCTACACACGCGTTAATTTTGGACATATTATCGATCCCTAATAGAATATCGAACGATGAGTGAAAATCAAATATGTAGCATTTAAGTTTTGATGCGAAATTACTTTTAAAAAGGTTTTTTAATGAAATTATTGCACTGTGTGTTCCATGGGAAGTACCATGGGCACTGGTTACTTCAAAAGGATCGTTTCTAATGAGATTTTTATCTAATTTATTAGCTAAACGGGGACTAATGAATGAACGTGTGCTTCCAGAATCCATTATAATTTTTGATTTCGTTATTGGGTCTATGATAAATGGCAATTTACTCGCATTATTTACTATTCCTAAATATTCAACCGATTTTGTTCCGAGGCGATCTAACCTAAAAAACTATCTGTTTCTTTCTCGTCGGTATAACTAGCTGTGTTATTAATATTTTCAGAGGATGTGCCCTGTTGATCGAGGTTGTATAATCTTGGTCTGTTTGTGTATGTCGTTGATGTCGACATGGGTGTTGGGTTTGGTAACTGAGGTGGATTTTGTCGGGGCAATTGATTAGTATTTGAATTAAAATTCGAGTTATTATTTGCATTATAATTATGAGCGTTATGATTAAAATTTGGGTTTTGGTTGTTATTGTAATTATTGAAATGTGGTCTTTTGTTTGGCGGATAATTATTACTGTTATTATTATTAAATGGTCTATTATTTGAAAATTGATTTTGAAAATTTTGTGGTCTCCCGAACACTTGTCTATTTGTGGGAAATCGCTGTTGATGTTGCGCCCTAAATTGTAAATTTATTGGCTGACTTGGAAAAGGTCTATTTTGATGTGTAAATTGTTGGTTATTGAACGGTTGCGTTTGCGTATGAAAATATTGTCTGATATTATTATTTGGTGTGTTCGGAGAGTCCAATGTACTCTGGAAATTGTTTTCTTCGATTACGTAATTTATCGCGTCCTCTAGTGTAATAGGATCGCGCAGGCGAACAATGCTTTGTATATTTCCGCGCAGACCGCGTACAAACGTTTTTAACGCAAGTTCATCATAGTTGTGCAAATGAATTCGCTTAGTAGCGTCTGGCATTTCCACAGCTGATAATGAATTTATCTTGCTAGCTAATCTACTTCGTAATATCTGGAGGCGTTCTCCGAAATCTAAATATGATTCATTTTTTCTAGGTTTTAAATTTATCAGATCTTGAACTAAGCAATCATAATTCCTTAAATCTCCAAATCTTTGTCGGAGGTGATTCCTAATTTCCGGCCAAGTGTTTAATTCTGTCCGCGAACCTATGGCAATCAGCGCGCGGTCTTGTAATTTGCTAATTATTGCATTTATTAAATAATTATTGACTTGATTATTATTTAATGGTCTAAACTGATTTAAAACGGCTTCGCACCTAGATATGAAGACTTCCACTAATTCACTATTTCCGTTAAATGATGGAATTGTATCCACGTTTAATTTAATAAGGCGGTAGTCAACGTCTTCCATGTTTAAGTTTATATTTAAAAATTGATTTATCAGATCGTTAACGGGACTACCAGGAGTATGAGAATCGATAGGGGAATTATCGCTAATATTAGACGGGTCCGAGTCAGAGTCCGATTCGCTTGTGAACATAAAAATGAAAAAGCCTCTAAAAAACTTGTACTTACCAACCGAAGATCACGCTGTCCATCGGTCTTTGGTGTTCGTCCAGGGAGACTGTGGAACGGGTGAGTTGATATCCTTGCGTCCTGCTGCCTTTGGACTGGTGTTCTCGATTTCTTGAGAATCCTCGGGTCAGAGACGACGTGGAGATGATGTAGGTTATTTCCAATTAATCGTTAAACGAAAGGGGCTTGATATTCGTTCAGGCCCTCTTTGGAAAAAATCCGAACGACTGCGCCAGTTAAATTTCGTGGTCGATAATTTGGTTTTTTAAAAACTATTTTTATTTATGTCACGCGACTGGGAACTACGACTCGGGTTATTTTAATTTACGAAATAACATAATAATTAATTTGATGATGAATTAACACAGGACGTGTCTAACTGAATTACAAATCTAATATTAACATAATACATGCGCGCCAGGAGCTTTTATAAACTATAACTTACACACTAAGCAAAACGCCTACATACGATTGCGTCATCTACTTACTACGCTAAAATAAATGAATATGAATATTAAAACAATAGATTAATTATTAATTAACACAAGAAATAATAATATAGGGCATTGTTGTAGCTGCAGGTTACTTATATACACGTTGTCCCCTGAAATTTTGAATACGGGCATTTTAATGCATTATTCGTTGCTTAGTTACCACGCTCGTCACATATTTTAATGGATTGACCAACGGGAAATAATCAGTAATTTCCAATTTTTAATAAAATAGGGAATCAAAATGAAACATATTTACACGTTATTTTAAAATTACTATCTTTACGGACATAATGCTGACGTAACGAATAACAAGTAACCACAATGTTCATCTTATTAAATGCTCGAAAACATCTCCTTGTTGAGCCAACAATATCCCAGATGATCATAAAATTTCTGTTAACATTATAGCTTCAAAATGGCAAATTGACATGCATATTGCAGCAACAACCATAGCAACCAATAATAATAATCGAGATATAATACAAATTACATTACTCATATTCAAAATTTCAGGGGACAACGTGTATATATATATATATATATATATATACAGGGTTATTCACACTATACGGCACGGAATATTGTGGCCAAAATACGTGACTTTCAAAAAGTTTCACTTTGGGGATATATGGGGGTCTATTAGGGCTACTTTTTAAAATTACTTTCATAATATACAGGGTGTCCCAAAAACCCTAAAAGTATCAAAGTTGTGTTTTTTTTAATGAAACACCCTGTATTTTATTGCATTTTTTGATCCTTCGATCAAAATAAGTGTGTGTTTTAATAAGGTTTTTATTACTTAAACCTTAAGGTTTTTGAAATAATTTGAATTTTGTAAAAATTTAACCTAATGTTCATGTTTTAAATACTTAAAAAGTAATTAAGTTATGCATACCAAATTTACACTGAAATGTAACAATAGATCATATTTTATTTTCCAAGTATAATAAATTTGACATCTTATACCGGGTGTAAAAAAATTGGAATTAAACAAATGAGAACTTTAAATGGCTATAACTTCATTTATTTAAATGGAACGCTATATTTATTAATTTATCAGCAAATGCACGTTTTAATTACCTATCGAATGGTATTTATATCTTAAATGTTAAGTCTTCTCGTTTTTATAGAAAACGCTAAAATATTGTTTATTGCACCGAAGTAAAATTTTTAATGTATCTAGTTTTCTATGGTATTTAAAAACGTCAGATAATTAATTTAGTATGCCACTTTAGTTTAAAAAGCCTGTCTTTTGTTATAGTTGTCTTATTTTGCATTTTTGTGTTAGATCATTAGTAATCGTTATTGTTTGAACATCGCTGTTGTATTTTTTGGTAAAAAATGAAGATTTACTCAAAAGAAGGGGGTATTGGCATTATCTTTATGCTTGGAGAATGTCATCAAAATTGTTTATTGGCTTGTCGAGTTTATACTTAAAGGTTTCCCGAAAGAAATCACCCTAAGCCAGCCATTTTTAAGAGACTATTAAACCAATTTAAAGAAATTGGAAGTGTCAGTTATAAAAACCCCAGTATAAGAAAATCTGTGTAAATTTTCATTGTTTACTATTAAATACAACAACGATGTTCAAACAATAACGATTACTAACGATCTAACACAAAAACGCAAAATAACACAACTATAACAAAAGACAGGCTTTTTAAACTAAAGTAACAGACTAAATTAATTATCTTACGTTTTTAAATACGAATGAAAACTAGATACATTAAAATTTTTACTTAAAAAGTACTAAAACGGTGCAATAAACAATATTTTGGCGTTTTCTGTAAAAACGAGAAGACTTAACCTTTAAGATATAAATACCATTCGATAGGTAATTAAAACGTGCATTTGCTGATAAATTAATAAATATAGCGTTCCATTTAAATAAATGAAGTTATAGCCATTTAAAGTTCTCATTTGTTTAATTCCAATTTTTTTACACCCGGTATAAGATGTCAAATTTATTATACTTGGAAAATAAAATATGATCTATTTTTACATTTCAGTGTAAATTTGGTATGCATAACTTAATTACTTTTTAAGTATTTGAAACATGAACATTAGGTTAAATTTTTGCAAAATTCAAATTATTTCAAAAACCTTAAGGTTTAAGTAATAAAAACCTCATTAAAACACACACTTATTTTGATCGAAGGATCCAAAAATGCAATAAAATACAGGGTGTTTCATTAAAAAAAACACAACTTTGATACTTTTAGGGTTTTTGGGACACCCTGTATATTATGAAAGTAATTTTAAAAAGTAGCCCTAATAGACCCCCATATATCCCCAAAGTGAAACTTTTTGAAAGTCACGTATTTTGGCCATAATATTCCGTGCCGTATAGCGTGAATAACCCTGTATATATATATATACACGTTGTCCCCTGAAATTTTGAATACGGGCATTTAAATTTGTTACTTGTTACTTAGTTACCACGCTCGTGACGTATTTTAATAGACTGACCAACGCGAAATAATCAGTACTTTCTAATTTGTAATAAAATAGGGAATTAAAATAAAACATATTTACACAATTCTGACGTAATGAATAACAAATAACTAAAATGTTCATCTTATTCAATGTTCGAAAACATCTTTTATTGAGCCAAACAATATCCCAGACGATCATAAAATTCCTGTTAACATTTTGAAACTATATAAGTCAAATTGACATGCATATTGCAGCAACAACCATGGCAACCAATAATAATAATCGAGATACAATACACACATTACATTACCCATATTCAAAATTTCAGGGGACAACGTGTATATGTATATACAGTGTGTAAAGTGATGGGGTTTCCTATAGGAAAAACTTTTTTAATGTGAATTTTAGGAAAAAAACTTATTCTTTATAAAAAAATTTGCTTGCTTCGAAACCCCTTATGGTCAAAGAAAAATCCATTTAACACTTAAGATAAGATAAATAAAATGGTGATGTTGCCATCATAGTACTTTCCCTATATTTTACTCGAAAACTATGAGGTTTACGCAAAAGAGCTATTCTTAATGATTTGTCCAGTTTTGTATTCTCTACAGCTATTTGTAATACACGTTTCATGTAACTATAATAATTTATCAGCAATTGGCAAAAAATGTCAAAATTTTCAATTTTTATTCTTTTTCTCAAAAGTTAAGAATTTTATGTAAAATATGTTTTAATAAAACTTATTCAGTTTTTCATTCCCTTTAACTTTTGTTTGAACGTTTTTTTAAAATTTTTTATATTTAGAAAAATATTACGAAAAAACAAAAAAAACGCCTCGAATAAACATCCACTTCCGGTCTATAATTGTTCACCAAAAGCTTTGCTTTGCTTTTTAGTTCTGATCATTCGTTTTTGAGATACAGCGCCGACCGACAGACAGACAGACAGAGACGCACACAGACATAAAAAAAAATTCCAGAAATTTGAATACGGATATTTTCGCAAAAAAAAAATTCAAAAAAAATCACGAAAAAAATACTTCCCATAAATATACTTCGTATATAGGGAAAGTAAAAATTGAAATTATGTCGAGTTGTTGATTTTAAATATGACTAAGTCCGAGTTTTTCAGTCATATTTGAAATCAACAACTCGACATAATTTCAATTTTTTATCTTATCTTAAGTGTTAACTGGTTTTTTCTTTGACCATAAGAGGTTTCGAAGCAAGCAAAATTTTTTATAAAGAATAAGTTTTTTTCCTAAAATTCATATTAAAAAAGTTTTCCCTATAGGAAACCCCATCACTTTACACACTGTATACACATCTTTATTGACAAATATGTACAATATTAAAATAATAAATAAATGATGAATGAGGTGTTATTATGTTAATCTGTCAAAAGGCTATCGACCAGAGATCTTTCTGCCTTGTTTTGTCTAGTCATATGGCGTCAATCTTTAGTGAGTAGATTCATGAAGTGATGAAATGAAATGAAAAATGGTAGAATGTGGGTTTTTAAATTTAGGGATTATGTTAGGGTTTCTAGGAAGACAGTAGAGGGATAATATGTGGAAGTTGAAAAGATTTTTGGAGAATTTTTCTGATAGGAATCGAATGCGTTCTTGAATGGGGATAACTAAGGTTGTATCATAGAGGAGTTGGTTGGAAGGATTATGTTAAGGATTTAGAGGATGTCGAAGTTTTGTTAAAGTACGGAGGGATGCTCGCTCGCTAACTTGAATATTACGAGAGGTTGGGTTAGTGGGATAGAGGGCACAACATTAAATAGTCCAGTAATGGGCGTCAAATAATTTTGTATATTTTAACTGCTGTTTTACTACGCCATCATTACTATAAGTTAAACATCTAAAATATGTTACCCTAGTTGTTACTTTATTTTTTGAAATTGATTTTGGAGTCTATGGTTATGCCTATGTATTTAACGGAATTTGAGTAGGGGGGGGGTAGTAGTTCGGGAAATTGAGATGTTTTAGGGGATTTATTGGTGCGATGATATGGAATTAGGAGCTGTGATTTATGGGGATTGATTTGATTGAATTAAAACACTTGGTATGATTTCACTTGTTATTTATTTTACTCCTACTAGTTTCGACTGTAAGTCATTCTCTAAGAGAAATGATAAATGAGAATTTATACCAAGTGTTTCAGTTCAATCAAATTAATACAAAAATGTTTCACCACGGGTTAAGTGAGAAACTAATTCATTATATGGGGATTGATTTTAATACGCCATTTTGCAAACCAGTGTTGAAGGGAGTCAATTAGCTCTTGAAGGAATTGGAGGGCTTTTGGTAACGTGGGAGCATGGGTAATTAGGGCAGTATCATCAGCAAATTGCAGAAGATATTTGAAAGGATTGAAGTAGAGAGGGTCAGGATTATAGATGTCGGAGCTAAAAATGTTGTATAATATGGGTGAGAGGGGAGAGCCTTGAGGAAGTCCTTGTTCGGGAGTAAAAGAAGAAGAGAAGGAGTTGTGAATTTTTAATTTTAGGGATCTGTTAGAGAGGAATTGTTTAATGATAAAAAATGATATGACGAGGGATATTTAGGAGATGACATTTATACAATAAGCCTTGGTGACAGACAGAATGAAATGCTTTCTGAACATTCAGAAATAATGCTGCAGAAGCTCTACCTTCAAGGTGGGCAGTTTGAATACTGATTCCATTATGTTTTACACCCCAAGAATTCGAAAACAATATTACAAGTACCCACTCCCTAAATTTATCATTCGACTTATTAAATTCAAACGGCAGCTATACAAAAACATTAAACTCAACGATGACACAACACTTCAAGAAAAATTTAACAAACTCAACAAAGACGTAAAGACGCTTATTTTTGAATATAAAAGAAACAAATGGATAGAAACTTGTCAAAAAATTAATGCCATGCAAGGTAAGTCTTACCGGACACAAATAAAACGGCTGACAAAATAAAAAAAAAGACAACATTACTAGTATTATAGACCCATCCGATAATTCAACAATCACTGACGATAACCTAATTTCAAATGCATTTGCCGGACATTTTCAAAATACTTTCAAAAAAACAATTAATAACGATTTTGACAATAATTCTCACGACATTGTAAATGACTGGTATAATACATTAAACTTCCATCCTTCTTCGCCCCCAATTGATAAGTGAAGCAGACTACTATCGACTGTTGCATTCTGGCAAAAATACCTCCCCTGGCCACGACAATATTCCTCGATCTATCCTAAAAAAATACATGAACATACCCACAAATGTATTCTTAGAATCCTCAACTACTGCTGCCAATACCAATACTTTCCCAGCGGATGGAAGCAAGGTATAATTATTTGCATCCCTAAACCGGACAATGACCCCTCCTATCTGACAAGCTATCGCTCAATTACCCTTCTTCCTGTAACTATTTGAATCCATCCTGTAAGAAAATATTCTAGAATCCTCCAATGCATCCATTCCCAACTACTAATTTGGTTTCACCCCTCAAAAATCCACTACACTTCCCCTTACTATCTTAACTTCCAATCTCCAAACAAAGCACCTCGAAGGCTACATGTCCACTGTGTTTTTTCTTGACATTAAAAGGGCGTTTGACTCAGTGTGGCATCGAGGTTTGCTTTTTAAATGTTTCCTTCTAAACATCCATAAACACCTTCTCATTTTATTCCACGAATTCCTTAATAATCGATCCTGCCAAATAAAAATCACTCTCCAGACCATGTCCCCTACAATAAGGTGTACCTCAATAATCCCGTACTCTTTACAATCTTTACTGCCGTGATATTTTCCATTCCGATCCAACACATTTCGATCCCACCATCTCTACTGCCCTCAACTCTCTACAAAATGCATTAGACTTCCTACAAACCTGGTTCCGAAAATGGCGAATTCAAATTAATCCTACAAAATCCAAACTCTTTCCCTTCCACAAAATTACCCCATCCTCTCCCAAAATTAAAATCAATCGAACCGAAACTCTACCCTCTCACACCTGCAAATCTTATTCGATCATAAACAATCCTTTAAACAACATGCCCTATCCGTTAAAGCCAAAGTCAAAACCAGGGCCCGGCACTTTCATATCCAAGTATGAATAAGTTAATATCACTTAATTGAAAACACATTTATATTCATGAAAAAATAAAAAGTGAAGAACGGAATATAACTGTGTTTTCAATTAAGTCACTAATTTAATGTCGAAACATATGTCGCAGAATTGACATTAAATTTATGAAATTACAAACTTAGTGTTTTATTTATCGTATATATTATGGAATTTCACAAAGTATCATCTTCGTCAATTCAATATTTGTAGTATTAAAAATTTACTATATGTTTTTTTATAAGTTAAAATATTAATTATTACACACATTGCATTTTGTTTCACTACTATATTTTTTATAAATATAGTGGTAAAAAAAGGTATAGAGTGTTTTGTTTAAACTTTTTTATCAAAATGCACCACCAAGTGAACGCCGCCATCCTACAAGAATTGGAGAACATGTGTAAGATAGTATTACGATATTATGAAATAACAATTTCTATGCTGCTTCTCTTCATTGGCCATCGACCTATGGTCTTTCGGCTCATTTTTAGTAAAAATGAATGAAGATTTGAATTCTTACAAAAATATATAAAATACCTTAATTTAATTTATAGAAAAAATATACAAATCTTGGTAGAAAGACCATTAGTCGATAGCCGTAAAGAAAATAAATTACAATTGTTGTTGTAAACTATCAAGTAATAAATATAGATGTTTGTCTCTCTTTAAAATGAATGAATTATAAAAAAAATAACTAAAATATAGTGGTTATGGTGATGCGCTATGGCAATCTAATTACAATCTATATATCAAGATGTCATAGGAATTATTAAAATTAAAAAAATTATTAAAATACAGGATGCGCCGGAGAAATCTACTTATTTAAAAGGTCAATAAAAACAAAAGTAATTCAGTTATTATTTTAATTTCTTCTTCTATATTTGAGAATACAATATCCCAAGTTTTTTTTTTCATACAGTTTTGAAAATTACCCCCATTGTGCATGCATTGATTAAGTCTATTTTTCAATTCATCTCCGCTCTTCGCAGCATATCAATCGGTATGTTGGCATGGCGTGAACCGCGTGAACTTCACCAGAAGCCACTTCATTGTAAACGAGTTTCTGTCTGGTGTGCGATATCGGTAATAATGGGTCCTTATTTTTTTGAAAACGAACGCGCAGTTACCTTGAATGCAGTTCGTTACAGGAACATGATCTATAGTATGTTCGTTGGATCTTCCGTCGTACGTCACAAACTATCGCTTCAAAAAACGACGAAAGTTTTACAGTGCGTTTTTTTTCTAACGCATTTGATTTACTTTATCAGACTGAATGTTTTTGCGTCGTTTCTCGAAGCAATAGTTTGTGATGTACGACGAAAGATCCAACGAACAGACTATAAGTAATTTTCAAAACTATATGAGAAATAACTTGGGATATTGTATTCTCAAATAAAAAAAGAATTATAACAATAACTGAAGTACTTTTGTTTTTATTGACCTTTCAATTAAGTAAGTTTCTCTGGCGCACCCTCTATATTAAATCTTTAATTTTGAAAGTATTTATTTTGTGGTATTTTAAGTGGAAGGCCATTTTGAAAATGAACTCCTAACAGAATTTAAATAACCTAAATTATTTTTACGTTTTTTTCTTTTGATTTTGTAATTAACTTTTTGGAATATCATGTTTTTAAGAATACTAAAGTATTAATGAACAATAAAAATAAAAATGAAGAAGAAAACACGATTACTATTCATCAATAAATAAAGTGGTAAAACAAAGTAATCTTGGCCCCGTCTTCATTATACAATATATTAATTAATTTCGGGAAAGAAATGCGATTTAACATAAAATAAACAATAATACTTTGACATAAAAAATACTCCTATTTTTAAAATTTAAAGAACAAAATGTATTCTAATTATCAATTTTGTTTGATTGTAATGTCCTTTTAATGCTTACCTTGAAGCCAAAACTAATTCAAAACACTTTCAAATGGCTTCTCCTAAATATCACATTTTACTCTTAAGCAATGTCTAAAGACAACATTCGTTTACAGAGCACTATAATCATTAAATTTTTCGTCGATGATGATAATGGATGATGAGGAATAGCAGCAGTAGGCAACCTTTTCATTCAAACCGATACGACGTATCTAGTTGGAATATTGAATAATCATTATTATGGATACCGATAAAAACCAGAGCAGAAGAGAAAGAAGAAATTACCCAGTGTTTTAATAAATATGTCAACATATAAGTCGAATTAAAGGAATAAGAAATGGTTTGGTCGTGAAATACTTGACATTAAAGTTAACCTCGTTTAAAATGCTCTTGCGTTCTCTTGGCTTAGGCTAATCAATCATTCATTGTCCTAGCGTACTTTTAACCTATCTTAGTAACTCTTGACTATATTTTGGAAATACTAAATGCACTAGAACAAAACAACCTCGCATATCCCATCATTCATGATTTGTCAAAAGCCTTTAACAGCGTAGATCATTAAATATTGCTACAAAAAATGGAAGCTTATGGCATTCGAAGTGTAGGAAAAAAGTGGGTTTTAATTCATTAGAAAAACGGAACGCTTACTGTCTAAGAGGAAAAAGTTGGATTTAAACGCTAATCAAATAAAATATCTGTGAATGTAGGTATTCTACAAGACAATATTTTATGACCTGCAGAAATAATGAACTCACCTGTTATGCAGATAATAACAATCTATTCCTTAAAGGCCTAACTTTAGTGAATTAAAAAAGTAAAAGAACAGAAGTTCTTGCCACGGTAAAATTGTGGTTTAAGGAAAATAAACTGTCCTTAAATGATTTAAAAAAACAGATTTCGTTTTATTCAAATGTACTGGACATACAAAGATTCCATCGCATTTACCCTTTGGTGAAAATAATATCAAACAGAGTAAATAAGCTCGCTTCCTTGAAATAATTTTAGATGCTAGCCTAAAATTTGATAAACATGTTATACAATTGCACATAAAATTAATCAAAGTGTTATAAACTCTTCGAGTGCTAGCGAAACATAGTACTATGTACATATTAAAAAAAGCTTATTTTGAAATTTTTTATTCTTTACTGAGGTATGGAATTATTTTCTGGGACCGTAGTAACGTAGTTGATAGCGTCGTCTTCGTAATACAAAAAAGGCTATGCGGATAATTTTACAAATGAACTACATATTTTAAATAAAAAATAGATGCTTACGGTTGCGGCCTTATACATATTTGAGTGTATAAAATTTGCTTTCAAACACTCTGATAAGTGTTTTATAAACAGTAAATTAATATTTATACACATCCGATATTGTAAAGATTTTATTTTGCCAAAGCACCGAACAACTAATTTGGAATCAAAAATATCAAATGTTACAAAACAATGAAACGCGAAGTCCATGATTTACTTTGTACATTAAAGTCGTTACTCTTGGTGAATTCTTCAATAAGAACTTATAATGTAGTGATATAGTTTTTGGATGATTTTTTTGATGCTTGTATATATAATGTAGGTATGTTTCAAAGAAATACATGCATTATTATTATTATTATTATTATAGTTCTTGTTGGTCGTAATATTAAAAAACAACGATTTCTCAAGTTGCTTATATTTATTACCGTCAGTGTAATACTTACTAATAAGGATAGTTATCTGTTCTCTCAATTCAATGACATGTAATATTGGTTAGATCTTTTATTGTTTAGAGGTCTTATTTTAAAGGACATTAGCAAGTAGCTTCTGAAGATTGTTAGAAGATTTCATTTACCATAGGAACAAGACTACGGCAATTTACTGACATAATATATAAAATAGTTTATGTATTATGTAAAGCGTATGCGACGTTTCAGAGACTCATGGTGAATACCGAAAGATGGACCAGTATCTCCTCAATGATGGAAACGTTATAGAATGGACCCTTCTTAATCGTATAATTGATCAACTAAAGGATACTGCAGTTCATATATGTTCAAGTAGAAGTAAGAAGAAGCATTTCAGTAATCCACAACTCGACTCTATACATAAAATAGTATATACGGGGTATCCAGAGAGGAATAAATAGACTTTTTAGAACCGTCTTATACAGTCTAAAGCAGTTTACTTATAAATATTTGAAAAAAATGCTGATGCTTTCAAAAATATGTTCAGGAAGTGTAATTTAATTGAAAATTAGCTTTCTAATGACTTACTACTTAGTAACCAAGATATACTTGTATCAAAAGCCAACGTACAAAACTTTTAGGTATTTATAAATCCCATTGAAGGATTATTTGACAGCTTGATATCAAGAAGTTAGCAATTTTAATGACATCAAATGCATCAGATTAGTTAAACTGAAGAATTGTTAAGATAATACTTAGAGAAATATACAGTTTAGTATTTGGTTAGAATTTGACTATTATGTAGCATAAGACTACGATCTTCCTATGCCTCGTCTTTCAATGTACATATTGCTATGGTCTAAATACGGTTGGAGAGGAATCATAAAAAATGAAAAAAATATTATCTAATGATTAACTATCTTGTAACTAAGAAATACTTCTATCAAAAGCCAACCTGCATAAATTTTTAGTGTTTATTAATCGCGTTCAAAGATTATTCGATAGCTTGATAACAAGAAGTTAGCTTTTTTAATGCCATTATGTGGATTAGATTAGCTCGACTGAAGAATAGTTAGTTAAGAGAATATTGAAAGTAATATGTAGTTAGAATTTGACTAGAATTTAGAATATGATAACGGGTGTCCTTAGACACTACATTACACTTTTTCAGTGATCATATTGCCATGGACTTATTACGATTGGAGAAAAATCTTAAAAATTGACATCGTAGTAAACTACATTTACGTAGTTTTCGCACTTGGTTAAATTGCATTTGAAAAAAAATTGAATGTTGCTCTGCACTATACATTTTTACTATTACTAAATTATAGACCTACATGCAACCAAAATCAATAAGAAGATGGAATGAAACAGTAGGGATAAACCTAAACCAAAACAAAGAGTTGCTCATTGAATCCAAAACACGAGTGATAAAACAAAGTGGAAACAGCACCATCTCTTAAATTAAAAACCAACTTAAGAGTTATTTACCAAAATATACAATAAATTTGAAAACTTAATGCGGAATTTAAAACAAAAAACAATATTTGTGACGTACTGGGAGTAACGGAATATTAGAAAAGTAAAGATCAATTTATCGATCTCCAGAACTTTTCCTAAGCGTCAGCAATTTGTAGGAAGGAGTTGGCTTTCAGAAGCTACTCAATATAACTAATCTCAGTAAATCATTTACCTTTGAATGGACATTAAATTGTAGATGCTGTACGCAACATAATTACCATAGCAATATACAGACTCCAAATGGATATATGGAATATTTTATTGAACACTGGGAACAACTTCTGATTACTGTTTATAACGAAAATAAAGTATCAATAATTGGCGCTGATTTCAATATCGATTTTCTAAATACTACTAACCTAAAACAAAATGTGATTTAACTTCTAACATGCTATGAACAATTATTTATTTTGTAGATACTACTACATTTGTTTCACCACACAGTGGCTTGATCAGGCAGATGAATAATGGAGTTTCGCCAAGTAAGAACCTTGTCAATCGAATTATTTCATAAACTGACAAGGAAAACCAATACAGCATCAACTTGTATAGGTCATAGATATATCAACTAACTTGATGTATTAGAAATATCATAAATATGCATACCTCAGATAACCTGGCCAAAAACATCAAAATTTCAAGCATTCGTAAAACTAAAAATCATAAAACACAAAGAAGATGTTTCAGTAGTGAAAATATCCATAAATTTAAAACAGAAATGCAAAATATGGATTGGTGTGGCATATATGATTTCAGTCGTAAACTCACAGTGAAACTTATTCAGAAATATTTTCAAAAAATCATGGAAATATATGTCCCCATAAAACGTCAATATTACACTTTTAATGAAGAATCATTAAAGTGCAAACTAAATATTATCTATATGATAACGCGATATGGTCAAAATTGAATGCTTAATTGTGGAGGCGTTGAGTTTGTGGTAAATGTAGGAGACACGATGATTTTGTTTTAACACTTTATTTATAAATTACATTACATTACACATTACATTCAAGTGGTAAAACAAAGTCATCGTGTCTACTTCATTGATCAAAATTATTCAGATGCATATAAACAAGTAAAATAGAGACAGAAAATTCCTCATCCAGTTTTGTTCCAATTATTACAGCTTAAAAATAGTCAATTCAAACAACTCAAAAATATGTGGAAATTAATTAATGACTTCAAAGAAATCAGTACAAAAGGGTCAACAGGGAACATTGTAGGAACAGGTAGTAAAGTTGCGTCGAGTTTAGAACGTACTCTGATGGTAGTACATCCCAATTAGCTTCTACCTTATGCAAATTTATTTACACAAACAGATTAAAAACGACCACTACAAAACCTGTTTATAAAAAAAGAAACGCCATCAGATGTCCATAACCATAGGCCAATTACCCTCCTATCGGTTTTCTCCAAAATATTTGAAATTGCCATGATCAGTAGACTAAACAATTTTTGAAAATCATTTAACATCATAAACAAAATGCAACATGGCTATCAGGAAAGGAAATCTACATCCAATGCGATCTACGAATTTATGCGAAAGGTCTGCAGAAAAAAGAGTACTAACGGTGGGTATATTTATCGATTTTACTAAGGCGTACGATTGCATTGATCACAAAATTTAATGAACAACATTGAAAAATCTGGGGTTAGAAGAATCGCCTGTAAATGCTTCTCATCTTACCTAAGCAACCTTACTCAAAACGTGGTGATAAAGAAAAACGGCATTTTTGAGTAAATCCGAGGCTTCAGCTATAAATTAGGTATAACCCCCAAGGAAGCTTAACACAACCTCTTCCTACCCTTCATCAACGATTTAATTTCTACTCTCAACAACCCCAAAATTGAGATATATGATTATGATTTAGCACAGATTTCGTAAGTTAATTAAGATAGATAGGTCTCCACTGTACTTGCATAAATCTAGTATGTTTTAAAAATGAAAATCTCTTGATGATTTTATGTAAATTAGTATTAGCCCACATATAAGTAATAAGGAATAATAATATCCAAAAGTGTTTATAATTAAAATAAATTTGCTTTTACAATTCATTGTAACATTTCTATGTGTAATTTGTGCAATAAAGTATGATTAGATTTAAATTGAATAGTGGAATTGATCTTAGTAGGTTTTCTGAATATCTTGAACTGAAATTAATAATTTTCATGAATGAGTATGCCACCTAAGTAATAATTTTGTTGTTCTCTTCTTCTATTGTAAATTGAGTTTATTTACTTTACAATATATTGGGTCATATAGAAAGTCGCCGCGGTTTACGTACACATTTGAACAAACTTTTTTTTTATTGAAAAGTAATTTCATAATTCCATTGGTGTAGAACTCCTGTGGTTTATCAGCGAAAAACTTGGCCAAGTGATTTTCAGCGGTGCTTCGGTCAGCCAATTTCTTACCATCAAGGGAGTTTTGCACAGATCGAAACAGTTGAATTTCAGATGGTGCAAGGTCCGGGCTGTACGGTGAAAACTTCCCAACCAGGTTCCATCAATTTGTTCCGAGTCATCAAAGATGTCGTGCATTGTCATGATGAAAGATGATGAAAGATAACTCCCTTTCTGTTTGCCAATTCTGGTCTCTTTTCTTTGATTGCTTCGTTCAAACGGTTGATTTGTGCATAGTATAGGACCAAATTGATAGTTTGGCCAGGTTGCAACAGCGCATGATAGACAATTCCCTTCCAGTTCTACCAAACACTCAAAAAAAGCTTTTTTATCGTCAATTCAGGCTTTGAGGTTGTTTGCGGAGGGTCGCCAGCCTTTGGCCACGATCTCTTGCGTTTGATGTTTTCGTATTTCACTAATTTTTCATCACCAGTAAACATTCGGTATGAAAACTGTTGGTTATTTCAGAAGTTTTAAATAAGCTCAAGTGAGAACACAGCGGTATGAATATCGAAATATATTGTAACTATGTTTTTTTATAAAATCAACAACTATCATTCGTTATACAAATCGGGCGTTACTTGATAAATACAACTAATGTCGGTGCTCGAGATTTAGATAACGCGTATTTTCCAAAACTTCCCCTCGAGAGCTCCGGCATCGACATATTAACCTTCCGTTAATCCTAGCAGCTCGATGCACTTCACGTGCTTATGTTTGGCTAACGATTTCGTCAAAACATCAGCTAGCATGTCTTCAGATGATACGTGGTTCAAATTTATAGCTCCCGACATGACGATCTCGCGAACGAAATGGTGTCTTATATCTATGTGCTTAGTCCGGGAGTGGTAGACCGGATTTGAAACGAGCTTCTGCGCACCCAGGTTATCGTTCGATAAATTTATTATGTCGCTGTCTTCGCCCAACTCCTGCATAAGACGACGAAGATACACGGCCTCTTTTGCAGCTTCACTAAGTGCCATATACTCAGCCTCTGTTGTTGAAAGCGCCACGGTCCTCTGCTTCCTTGAGTCCCATGATATGCAGCCTCCATTCATGGTGAAAACGAAACCGGTGAAAGACCTTCTGTCATCTATAGACCCAGCCCAATCAGCGTCCACAAAACCTTGAATAGAATCTCCGTGGTGCATGAAAGAGATTCCCAGGTTAAAGGGACTATTCAGATAGCGCACGACTCTCTTCGCAGCAATCCATTCCAAATCGTTGTAGGATTTCACAAATATATGTCCTCTGACACAGTCTGATGTTGTCTCCCTTCCTCTCGAAATCGATACCAAGACATCTTTTTACTTCGCCTAGATTCTTCACACCAAAACTTTTACCTAATGTAGCTCCGAAACGTTCTATTTCTTCGATATTGTTTGACATAACGAGAATATCGTCAACATAAATGACAATTAACATCAGATTGTTGTTCCTCCCCTTCAGATACAGACATGGATCACTTTTGGATGGAATTGCTCCGAGTTTTCGTAATTCCTCATCCAAGCGCTTGTACCAAACGCGCCCCGCTTGTTTCAATGCGTAGAGTGCTTTATTCATCCGGCACACCTTGTCGCCGCTCTTCAAACTATTCAGCATATTCTTTGCTTCATCTGTAGTGCGACGATCCAGTCCTCTCCTTTTAACCATGAAATTCAATACTTTATCCATCATCTCTAGAACTTCCATATACACCTCTTCCTCTAGAACACCATTGAGGTAGACGGTGGTTTGTCATATTGCTTGATATGCATCTTCTTACGTGCTGCGAGGGCAACTGACAATCTGATAGTGCTCAAACGAGCCACTGGAGCGTACGTATCCAGAAAATCTCTACCTGGAATTTGAGAAAAACCTCTTGCTACAATCCTGGCCTTCCGTTTCTTGAAAATTCCATCAACGCCATATTTATTTTTAAGGATGAAACGACTACCAATAACGTGATTTTCTGTTGGTCTGTTCACGAGTTCCCATGTATTATTTAATAAAACAGATCCAACCTCGCTCGCCATCGCTTGCAGCCATTATTCTGATTCTGGACTTGATATAGCCTCCGTCAACGAAATCTCAGTAATGAGTGCCATGTCCTGTTCATCGTTGGCATACTGGACAATGCTATACTTTTTAGTTGGTCGTCCTTGACGTCCTGTCCGAATCTTTCGTGGTCTACCAGGGCCACGTCCGGCAGTAACTTCTGCATTTGCAGGCGGAATTCCTCTAAGTACATTTGGAAATTCCTCTTCTTGACTGTTTCTATTTCTGTCGTCGTTGTTTTGTGTATTTGATTCTTTTCCGATTAGGTGAATCTCGGCGCATTCATCGTTTTTCTCTGCATAATCGGAATGCCGTTCCTCAGGGAAACAGTCAGTGTATTTTTGACTGATCTGCACCGGAACTTTGTCCAAAAATTTTACGTCGCGTGACGTTTCGATTTTTCGCTCGTTTGGAATCTAAACCCTGAAACCTTTTGATTGCTCGCTATATCCAACGAAAATCCCCTTCTTTGATCTCGGTGCCAATTTGCTTCGACTCGAAGTTGTATTTAAAATATGTACTTCACATCCGAAACGTTTAAAAAAATGATCGTCCGGAGATTTCCCGTACCACGCTTCGTATGGTGTTTTTCCATTTAGTTTAGTTGTGGGACACCGATTCCTAATAGAATTAGCGATATTCACTGCCTCTGCCCAGAAAGAGGCAGGTAGCCCCGATTCAATGAGAAGACATCTCGCCGTCTCCATCAGGGTTCTGTTTCGCCTTTCGGCGACTCCGTTTTGTTCCGGGTTGTATGGCACAGTCAGTCGCCGCGTAATTCCATGCTGTCTAAGAAGATCGTTTAATTGTTTATTCACGTACTCCAGGCCATTGTCCGTTTGAAGTACCTTGATTCTCTTTCCTCTTTGAGTTTCAACAAATGCCCTATAATCCTCAAATTGTTTGATAGCATCACTTCTATGTGCGATGAACCTTACTTCACTCCATCCAGAATAGTCGTCGATGAAAGTAATGACATATCGACTATTTCCATTCGACGTCACTTTCATGGGACCGCAAATGTCTAAATGAATGATATCTCCAAGATTTGATCTCCTTTCGGACTTTTTAGGGAATGGTAATCGTGACATCTTCCCCTCGATGCATACCTCGCATGTGAACTCCTTATTTACGTCTTCAACTCGTAATCCTTTGATGGGGATTGCGTATGCAGGTTGAGATGTCCTAGACGTGCATGCCAATCCTCCAATGAGCTTACCCTCGATGGTTTGGTAAAGTTCGACTCATTTACCATCTTACACTTTTCACTGGCGCCACCATGAAAATAGTACAACCCATTCGTTCGCTCCGCGACAAGTACAATTTTTCCTGTCGCATCGATAACCTCAGCCTTTTCTCGGTTGAAAATTACCGTATAACCCTTGTCCGTTATCTTGCCAACGGAAACAAGATTCGTGCGAAGTTCCGGCACGCATAGCGTGTCTCTCAATGTCAATATCTTCTCACACCCATCTACTTTTGTTAAGATTGGTACACTTCCTTTTGCTTTGATATCGACGCATGAATTATTTGCGAGGTTCAACTTCCCGCGTCCGTGACAAAACACTTCTGAGAATGCGTCAGTATCTTTGCACATATGTGCAGTGCATCCGCTGTCCATACACCAAACGCTGTTACCTGTAGTTTCTTCCGCACGGAGAACTTCGTCGCATTCACGTACATCTGACAGCGCTGCATACATACTTAAATTGTTGGCACGGCCCGCGATTTCATCTCTCGATTGATTTCCTTCGTATTTTCTGCTCGATCGACACTCTTTGGCAAAATGACCAGGCTTTTGACATTTGAAGCACTTAAAATCTTTCTTTGGAAAATGTCTTTTATATTTTGCTTCATCTCTGTCATTCTTACTCTTGGATTTTGAATTTCCATATTTCCGTGCAAGCATTGCACTTTGAGATAAATTACTTCGATCACTATCCTTTCGGGCCTCACATTCTTCTAATATTTTAACGCGCAATCTTTCAGGCGTTAGGAGTTCATCTCGCGATGTGATTGCGCACCGAAAGTTGTCAAATGAATTCGGCAGACTTCGCAAAAGCATCACTGTCAGTAGATCGCTATTTATTTCAATGTCCATCTCGGTCAATTTGTCGACGATATTAAGAAAGTCTTGTGTGCTTCGTCGAGCATCCTCACCGTTCTGCATTTTATGAGAAATCAACTGGTTTAGTAACGCAGCCTTTCGCATGGGTCCCTTAGATTGATGAATCTCCTCTAACTTGATCCAGATCTCTCGCGCTGTATTGCATCTCTTCACCGGTTTAATTTCTGAAGGGCTTATTGACAGAATAATGTCCGATTGAGCTTTGAGATCTCCCTCGGTCCAACGTCGCGCAGCCTCAACTGAAACTGCATCACCTGCGATGATTCTGGGTTCTACCGACGCACCGCTGACATATGTCCAAGCGTCATTTTTTATTAGTATCGCGCGCATTTGGATTTTCCAGGTATCGAAGTTTTCCTTATTCAATTGCTCAAATCTTACAACACCACTCGTATTCATTCTTAACACTCGATGAAAACAATGTTCAAAAAAAAAAAATTCGATCAGTCGAAAAAGTTCTGGGAATTCTGGTAACAATCACTATCACTTATAACGTCGCGCAACCCTATGTGCCTGGGCCCATAACTTGTTGGTTATTTCAGAGGTTTTAAATAAGCTCAAGTGAGAACACAGCGGTATGAATATCGAAATATATTGTAACTATGTTTTTTTTATAAAATCAACAACTATCATTCGTTATACAAATCGGGCGTTACTTGATAAATACAACAAATGTCGGTGCTCGAGATTTAGATAACGCGTATTTTCCAACAAAAACTATCGATTTCATTTCGTTTCAACAACATATCACTGATGGTAATTTGGTCAATTAAATATCCCTACGTTAATTCATGTTATATCCAAATATCACATGATTCCAAACTGTCATATGGTTCATGTTTAGTTCCTCCGCTAGTTCGTGACAGCTTGTAGGTCGGTCTTGCTCCACCAATTGCAAAATTTCATTGACTTTTTCAGTTACTGACCGGGCAGAGCGTGATGCATCTTTAACATCCAAATTAACGGAACGGAACTACTTTTGGGTCCTTCGTTTACTAACAGCATTTTCGCCGTACAGTTCACAATTTTTTTAGCATGACCTTGCAGCGGTTGTACTTTTTTTATACCGTATTTCTTCAGATATTTTACTCATTTTAAAATAATTATTAACATTTGACACGAGCCATGAACTATCTTGGCAATAATGTGAGCTGGAATGCTATATTTTAAGCATATGTATGTTCGAGACAATCGGGTGAGCGTTGCTCGAGATAAGGTATCAGAGCCGGCTTGTGGCGAAAACCTGCGGAGACTTTTTATACGGCTTGTTATTTTGAAAAATAACTCAAAAATACGTACACTAATATTAAATCCCTTTGAAATTAGAAGAATAGATTTTGAAGGCAGAGTTCACAGTGTCTCATGTTCTTCAAGTCGACCCATTAGACCTGTTAGTTGCTGATGTTACTTATAAGGAGATTGTAGCCACATAAGAAATATTTTGGCCACTTCTGGCATATTGAAGCCCAGTGTTTGAAGACCTCTATTTTTTCACGGACCTTTGTCAGTGTCATATTCACATCATCTACATATCTGAACCAAACAGTTATGTAAGAATTTTTATGAATGGAGTTGTTGAATCTTTTACTTCAGCATTTAACATAAAAATATCAACTAACAGGGGATCCTAAAGCTAGCTTATTATTCTGTAATCTTTTATTCGAATTATAAATAATTCTGCATTTAGAAGATGTCTAGTCAAGAAGATTTTATTACGAGGTTAAGATTTTGTTTGTCCAAAATAGTTTTTGTGATCTTAAAAAATATCAAAATTAGATTCATTTCATGTTTATTAAAAATTATGTCTATATATGGGTTTAGTCCTCATATTTCTACGTCCAATTCAGAAATAACTTTTATTACTATTCATTATAATTTCGTGTATGTATTTGTGTCTATGTGTGTGCCTATGTTACGAGAATTGTGATTAGGTCACATACACGACATTATAATACAATAATCGGTCGACATAATGACATGTTAGCATTTTAATCTAATAATAATACCAATGACTTTTTCGCGTATCGACCGAGCAGCGCGGCGGGGGCAGTGAACCGACACCATTTATATTAATATAAATAAACTATGGAACTTTCCTAAGTGAGTGTAAAACTTTCCATCCACCTCGATACATCTGGGATTATAAAGGCGAGGTTGCAATTCCTCTGATGATTAGACGGTAATGGAACGTCTGAATAGAAGCAGGAAACTGTTTCGCCTTTTTTAACGTCTCTCACTTCCACCTTTAATCTGTAAATAATGGAAACGTTCGTACTGCTGCAAAATATTTAAACTAACGAATGGATTGCTTTCTCCATTAGCTGGATAATAGTAAAGTTGAAATTAATGAACAAAAAAGTGTTATATAAGTTATAAATTTAATTTTTTCTAGCTATAAAATTAGTGTACATTTAAGAATAGTTCATGGTGTAAATTTTGATTTTAATATTAAATTTTATTTTGCAATTATAAACATCTTTAAAAACATAGTCAGTTAATCACCTGGGTAAATACCTCTCCACCACCTTTTTTTTAAATTTTATTTAAAATCTTACATGTATATAAATTTATTTCATTGTAGTTTCGATACAAATAAATTAATTGCATTGGAATAATTCCATAGTTGAAATAAAAAAATAAATTAATATAGCACGTTTTAAACTGGAACGAAATGTTTCAGTATTAACACACACAGATTACTTTTTATTGATTGATTGTATATACAAAAAAACGCTTTTATATTTTAATTACATATATTCGAGAATAAATCGCTCTGTTTGCGGCATGATGAAATCGAACTGCACCAAAACAATTTGCATCATGAAAACATTCCTGTGAACAGGCACGCATCCAAAAATGTTAAAGTTTTAATATTGAAGGTACTAATACAATATAATACCGCGGATAACTCGGCATTGTTTTGTAAAATATGTGCGTGTTGGTGCAAAGCATGTGATATTGATTTCGATAAAATAATTCCAACATGCTGGGCAGAGTTAATTAAATGCGAAGTAATTATAAATTACTCTTATGAATGACATTTACTGCTTTTGTATTATTTGGTGTGTAATTTCATTCGAAACAGTGCTTATTTTTCTGGTGCTTAAATTGCCAAAGTGATATAATACAGCTCAATTAAGTTACTGTGATGTAATATTTATGAATGCAAATATTTAGATTTTTATTAACAATGTTTTAAATGACATGTTCATATTTAACTAAAAGTACTGTGGAAATTTATAAGATTTAAAAATTAAAAATCGAACACATACACTACTTCTCAAGATTAATCTATTCCAATTGTTCATTGGAATGTTACTCCAAGGAATATTTTATATTTTTTATTATGGTTAAGTCTTTATCTTATTGGATTTATGTTTATCCGTTATTTTCTTCCTATTTGCACAAAATTTCTCTTATCTCGTGTTTACCGATGCTACTATATAAAGGCAAAGCTTTTTACAGATGGTACAGAAATGGTAGAATTTTCCGTCAGTTCATTGATAAGTCAATATCAGAGCGGTGGGCTCAGTAAGCCCTACCTTCTTTCACTCAAATTCGAATTTCCGGCCTGATATCATTGACATAGCCGTTTTCTTTGTCAATTAGGACAATGAGATCTGGCCTTCCACCATAATCCATTTTAGACATAGCAGTTGGAGCATCTGGATATACCAGAGAAATTAAAAACCCTTATCTGGCCTAATTTCAAGTAGAAGGTTGAAAATTCTATCGTTTCTTTTTCATTCATTAATAGGACAATTGACCTTGAAGCAGCTACCTCTAGGCTCTTTTATGTCATGCTAATAGCTCATAAAAAGTCCACAGTCTGCAGAATCTCCTCACAGTTTGATCTATCCTCTACACATTTCCTCCAAGCTCAAGGCTCTAACCTGGGATATAAAGATAGCTCGCCGTAGATAGCAAAATATTCGAGATCCATCCTTCCGTATGGAAAGAAATTAGCTCACTCATCGGGCGAGACACCAATTACGCTTTCTGCTTAATGAGCGTGAGTCTTTTTTAAAGGGCTCAAGAGAGGTAAACCTTGTAACTATGCGTTACCTGGCGAGAGGGGGCTCGAATTCTCAGAATACGAAAGCAGAAGCACCTACTCCCTGGAGCGGCAATTCACTTTAAACCCCAGCAATGATAAAGATTTCTATAATGAAGTCAAAAGATCTGTCAGATCCTATATTTTTAATGCCAACTGCGTTCAGTCCTACAAAGCAGCCACCCCGAATAAGCTTGATGAGCTGATTAAACAGCTCAAAATTTGTAAAGCTCCTTGTCAGAACGATATGTCCACCTTAATGATGAAAACTCTTGGGCAAAAGTGTAGAATCGCTCTGTTCGATATTGTTAATGCTTTAATGCAATTGGGCTATTTTCCATCAACTTGGAAGTTTGTCTCTGTGAATTCTTATTCTGGAAACTTTGCTCCAGAATTATCGCCCAATCAGTTTGCTTACTTCTTTAGGTGAAATTAAAAAAAAAATATTTTTAGCGCCTTCATTAAAGATCGAAATATTATCCTTGATTCTCAGATCGGCTTTAGAGCTGGCCAAATTATCGCCAGCTGTTGAGGGTGACAGTGTACATCTCTGAGGACTTTGCAGTCAATTTTCTTATACTCTCAAAAGCGTTTGACAGAGTTTGGCAACGATGACTTTATATATAAAATGATAGATCTTGAGTACCCAAAATTCGTCATGAGGACTTTGTACGACTTCTTTCGTAACAGGAAATTCTGTACCAAGCTAAACACTTTGTTCTCCACCCAGCGTTTGATATTAGCAGTCATTTCAATGAGTTCTGCCCTGTCCTAGGCGACATACCAAATCTGGCTCCGGTCATGATCGCACAATACGCTGACGACACTGGCCCTATGCACTCAGGGCGATACACATCTCACTTGAAGGATTGAAAAATACTCTCCAGAAGGCCCTGGACTTCTTCAAGGAGGAGTCTGATAAGTGGAGATTAGCGAATTATACTGACAAAAGTGTCTCCGTGCACTTTAGCAAAAATAAAAAAATTAATATCTAGCCATCGACACCCCAGAATACTGTTTTGGAGAGTCTCTAATCCCAATTCAAAACAAGGTTAAATACCTCGGAATAATTTTTGACCAACATTTAAAATGGCCAAAAACCATTTCTCATGCCCTTAAAAAGGAAAAATATCTCTATCAATGCTGTGGCTATTGATAAATTCTAAATCTAAAGTAATCCATAAGAACAGGGTTAATTTTTATAAAATGATTATTAAGCCGCAGCTCCTGTATGGGACTACTGCAGCCCTACTCAGATCGCAAGATTGCAACGTCAATTCTTAAATTCACCGCAAGACATTCATGCCACCAGTGTGATGGACTTTATCCGAAAAACTGCAGTAGCCTTCTACGATAAGCTGGATACCAATCACTCTTCTGGGATAAACTTTCCGAAATATTATATAGATGCAAAACATGATCTTCCTATGTTTTGCATCGATATCATAGAAGTAGTTCAGAGAAAGAAAGCGTGTATCTATTGAATAGAGTCGATTGAATATTGGAGGTGGTAGGAAGTTAGTACTGATCCACCTGCTTGTCTCAGGTGGATGATCAAACTTGAACGCTACAGAATAAAAATTGTAAGATACTAATACTGCAATTCATGTAATAAACGATTTAAATTTAATCTCAAGGAGAAAATTTAACAGAAAGTTACAGAAGCTGTATTTTTAAATATTAGCTATAAGAAGGTTAATAAGATTTAGAACAAACTTTAAAATCAGAAGTAATCCAAAACCAGTATAAGATGAATATGATTTATGATATCGTAAGACTTATTAAACCGACATTAGGCTAGGAATAGGAAGAATTAATAAAACACATCCCCTATGTAGGTGTTCATACTTCTTTGTTTAAGCAATAATATGATAAGGTCAAGATAATCTTGAAGAAATAAAAATAATAAATTACGTTATACCCCAAAGAATTTAAAATTGTCTACGAGAATCTCGGCCAATTTTTATTATTTACTATTATTTAAAAAAATAAAAACTAATATATTTATGTCCAAAGAAGTCCAAAAAATATTACAATACTAATATCGTTTGCAACATAGATATAAAGTAAATGGTCAAAAGTTACTAAAAATCGCGCGAATCATTTAAGATTTTAAATGAATAACCTTGATAATGAATAACCTTGAATGACTATTAATGATAACCGACTGAATTAAAACTATGTTAAATAATAACCATTAATAACAAATAAACGAATGATTGTCAGATACCCCTTAATAACCCTAAATAACCTCGAATTACCATCAAATCAATTTGAATTATCATCATACGACCTTAAATTATGTTGATTTATAGTTAGGTAAGCTTAAATGGTCTTAGATGATATTAAATAATCATTTAAAGGTCTTGAATAACCTTGAACAATTATTTAACATCTTCTAATAATAATGACCTACCATACCTTGAATTAGTATCAAAAAACCTTAGATCACTTTGTAAAACCTTTAATAACCTTACATAATTTCAGTCATAAAATTAGTTCAATTTCAATTAATGTTAATTTACCTAAAATGGAATGCATCGACTTTGAATAACCTCGAATTTTGATTCATTACAAAGCGACTTTAATTATTTGAATTATAGTTGGATAACCTCAATGAAATGAAACGACTTTTAATAACCCCGAATTTTATGTTATTATAATGCGAGTTATAAATTATTTTGAACTGCAGTTGAAAAACCTCAAATTGCTTTGGATAAACCTAAACCATCATCATAAATTACATATATCAAACGATTTTTGTTTTGTATGTGTTTTGCATTAACCAATGTTGATTTATTTTCTTCAAAATTAAGTTTTTATAGTGTTTATTAAATAAACTTAAAGGAATTGATTATTAAATATTCTTAAACGATTGTTGAATGACGTACAATAACCTTGAATTATTAAAAGACTTTTAATAATAACAATCTTAATGACCTTACATCATATTGGACTATAGTGCTATGCCCCTGAATGATCTTAGATTTACATTATATCAGTTCGGATTATTGTCAAATGACCTTAAGTTATGTAATCTTAAATTACCTTTATGGCTTAAAAACATCGTCCTACATTATATTACTCTGGTCTGTGATGTCTACGATGTTTGTGTTATTAGTATTTTTCTTTTCCTTTTTAAAGCGACTGCCATTTTAACATAATCTAGGAAGTCATCAAAAACTAATTCATAAATAGTAGATGAGATTTCCATAAATAATAAGGTTAACATAATCATATTGTATATAGAATTATAATGAAGAAATGTCGACAATAAATAAAATATAATTTAATGTTATACAGAAAGTTCACCCTTAAACACAATAAGAAGAACATATTATCATATTATCATATCTTATAAAATATTCCTCTTCTTAATTAGATGGAGATTAAATACTTAGTTTCACCACGGGTTAAGTGAGAATTTAATTCATCGTTCCTCTTCTTATCTTCAAATTGATGAAATCTGTCTCTGATCATATTAGTCCTTTCTTTGATGAATTTCTATACTTCAGAAAGATACTCAGGAGATCTTTTGCTGATAAATTCTCACTGAACTGACTAACTAAGAATAGCTCCAACGTAGAAAAGGGCAAAATTAATAGTTATAAATTGTGACCACCTTCCAATGCCAATCAATACTACTCTATGGCTTTTGGATATGCCTTTAGCATTAGAAAAGATAATAAAACTCATATCTGATCAAAATAAAAGGACGATGGTGTGATTTTCAAACCGATACACTAGTAGAATTGAGATTTCCGGAAGATGATGAATCAAAGATGTAAAATACCGACACAAATTTCTACAGCTCGTCTTACAGTAATCTATTTTTAGAAAACAAAATCATTGGATTTTTTGCAAATCTCCTTTTAAATTTTAAACCAGCAAAATGAGTCTCATAATGATATTTTGGAAAATATGAGACTAGTAAAAAAGTTGAAATGTTTAAAGCAGGTAAGTAATTTCTTGCTTAGAAATTAAAAACACTTGGCTTGTTTCACAGAAAATTTTATTATTTCTTCTTCGACTAGTTTCGACAATATGTCATTATCAAGGATTATGATATTGTCGAAACTAGTCGGAAAAGAAATAATCAAATTTTCTGTGAAACAAACCAAGTGTTTTTAATTTCTAATTAAGATATTTCAAAACTGCTTCACCTCGGGTTATGTCAACAATTTATTAAAAATATAGGTAAGTAATTGTTTCAATAATTGATTGTTAATGCGTCTTTGGCATACTCCTCATATTATTATTTAACCTTGGCATCTCGCCAAATCTCGTGCTAATAATTTTAGATTGGTTTGCCTGCGAATACCCTTGATGTTTAATTTAAAAGAGACACAGCCGTAGTTTTCCTAAACAGAGGTTTACACGATGACCTTATGTAGAAAATGATAGGGTTTGAATACTTAATCCGGACCTTCAACGATTACCTTCGTATCAGAAAAATTGGTACCAAGGTGTGTTACGGTGCGAAACTGCACTGCCTTTTATTCTCCGTCTTATATCTTAGTGGTGTTACTTTTCGGCGCATTGATTTAATTCGATTAAGGATGCGTAATATCGGCAACCTCATTTACATATTTATAATTGATCTCTCTGACAGAGGGCACTATTAAACCGAATTAGGTTCTCATTTCCGCTTCCTTTTATTCTTATTGTTGTTCTATGCAGTGGAACGCACGTGTTCATATAGTTTCAGTTTGTAATGAAATAATTAGCCGAAGTAGTGGCCTATTATATTGAACCCGTGTACTGGAATTCTCCAGCGTGGTGCGTTGTTTTGGGCATTGAATTTGGGTGCTGCGAGATTTTCCATCGTCTTCGACGGATTTACTTCCACGTGCAGACTTAACCTAAAAGGAGCCGGGAGAGGAAGGTAGGTGTTGCATTTCTTGTTACATCCTTAATTGAATATTCAGGCGTATGAGATTCTAATATTGTTTTCGTCCAGGTTTTTCACCTGGCTTCTTTTCTTCCTTCGTTTCTTCATTCTTCAGTCCAATTGGATACCCGTGTTGAATACGGAGCCCTCCTTCAGTTAGCCTTAGTCCACTGCGAAACGTCATTCCGCCAGGGGTGCAGACGTAATCGTAGCCTGTGGACCATATCATCGTGGTGTTCGCTCAGCTGATCGGAGGGATTGACAGACACGGCGGAAGAAGGCGTTAGCGCACTGCAGCTCTTCTATTCCGGGGACTGTATTTGTTCATGTTATTCCGTTGTAATTTAATGTATAACGTTTCACATTTGGTTTATGTCTCTCAGTTCAGTTAAACGTATATCATTTATGCTCAGTTTACGTTTTCAGTTCAGTTAAAACGTACATCATTTATGTTTAGTCTACGTTACTCAGTTTAAACATATGTCATTCATGTTCAGTTTATGCTATTCAGTTCAGTTAAGCATATATATTATTAAAGTTCAGTTTAGTTTGACACTCAGTTTCAATTTAGTTACGTTAATCAGTTTTATGTTCATGTTATGTTATTCAAGTTGAGATTGAGTCAGTTATACGTTCGTAGTTGACCATTACATTTTATTACCGTGTTGATCTTTTAGCTTGCATATTATATAGTTACCTTATATTACTTAACTTAAAGTCACCAGTTTATCAGTAATTACACCGGCTCAGTTCTCGCGTTGTGTAAATTTTGTTGTAGGTTAACGACGTGGGATCTGCAGTAAGCGCTTGCCGCAGGTCAACGGATATTCGGTGAGTACGTTCATACCTTACTTAGCCAGTGTATATTGCAACCCCCCCCTCATATCAGGGTGGTGAGTTTAAGGGATTCAATATTTATTCTTTCTTTTTTTACCTAAGTAATCTTACGTTATTTTTACGATATAACTGATGTCAATATTCTGTGTAAATTTTGTACTCAGGCCGTAGAGTTTATGTTACGTCTAAGGGGTCGTAATTAGATTTTGAATTATTACTATTGAATTTATTGATGGCCATATTAATGTATTTTTGAATTATTACTATTGAATTTACCTACTATTTTGAATTATTACTATTGAATTATTTGATTGCCATATTATGTATTTTGAATTACTACTATTGAATTTATTGTTATGTATAAGATTGTATTGTGAACTATTACCATCGAATTAGTTTCTTTGTTCATTCATCTTATACATTATTATATTTTGAATTACTATTATAGTACTTTATTGATTATTTTGAATTACTATTATTAACTGAATATCTTATTTTGTTTTGTTGTTCTTGTATTAGAATATAATCCACTGCGTTTGGAATTAAATATCTTATTTCTTTGGTTACTCATTCGTTTTATTTAACAACATAGGTTTCGAGCTTTTACCTCCCAACCTTCCTGAGAGTAGACTTTAATTTTAAGCTCGTGGCGCTCCTTTACAACTTTGAACCCAGCCACTCTATCGGCTGACAGCAGGGTAAGCCTACTTTAGGGGAGGATACTGGTTGCTATAACGAATTCGAGTGAACGTGATTATTTTCTTTTGTATTTGCTCTTTTTTTTAAGTCTTTTTTTTGCTTCAAGCAAAATTTTGTCATTTGTAAAGCGAGCTCCAACGTTACTGCTCTAGGGCTAATCATTGGCTCGCGGGGTAACGTAACAAAAGTGGCGCCCAACGTGGATTTTAAATTTTAACCCCACAACATAAATATTCTTCGGCCGAATTTAGTTGTTTGTTTTTCGTGTTTTAGTAAAAAAAAAGAGGCCTAGTCAAATCTCTTTTTTTTTCGTTGAAGGAAATGGCGGGAAATCTGGAGTTAAACCCTGTCTATTTGAAGAAGGATGGGCTCCGTATTCAACACGGGTATCCAATTTGACTGAAGAATGAAGAAACGAAGGAAGAAAAGAAGCCAGGTGAAAAACCTGGACGAAAACAATATTAGAATCTCATACGCCTGAATATTCAATTAAGGATGTAACAAGAAATGCAACACCTACCTTCCTCTCCCGGCTCCTTTTAGGTTAAGTCTGCACGTGGAAGTAAATCCGTCGAAGACGATGGAAAATCTCGCAGCACCCAAATTCAATGCCCAAAACAACGCACCACGCTGGAGAATTCCAGTACACGGGTTCAATATAATAGGCCACTACTTCGGCTAATTATTTCATTACAAACTGAAACTATATGAACACGTGCGTTCCACTGCATAGAACAACAATAAGAATAAAAGGAAGCGGAAATGAGAACCTAATTCGGTTTAATAGTGCCCTCTGTCAGAGAGATCAATTATAAATATGTAAATGAGGTTGCCGATATTACGCATCCTTAATCGAATTAAATCAATGCGCCGAAAAGTAACACCACTAAGATATAAGACGGAGAATAAAAGGCAGTGCAGTTTCGCACCGTAACAGGTGGCTAGAGAACGTAACGCTATTTCGATATTAGCAGGCGGTCTACAAGCATCTGCCACGTCCCCAGTTTTGCATATCTATACCTATATGTAGAGACACAAGTGCCACTTCAACTAGATTAAACTATGAGTCATGGACTTTCGAGAATTTTCTAGTCCTTTTCAAAGTCCTATTCAAGATGAGTTCAAATAACTAATTTTCGATCAATATATAAAACGCTCGATAACAATGTCTTATGTTTTTGATAAAGTAAAAGCGTCACTTTTAAAGCTATGGTTATGATCAATTTCCCTAAATAGGATGTCGGTAAAAAATCAAAGACAACGAAATGTTCTAATTGGCACACAATTAGACCGAATTCTCAACTCGGCGGAGCTACCTATATTTGAAAAGAGCGTTACCCAGGACGATCAGTTTATAGAATAATTAATCTAGCGGCATTTCACTGAAAAATCCATTAGCATTGAACAAATCCCTATAAGGTAGTTCCCAGGTGGAATATGAAATAGAATACAGGGCGTATTGTGAAAGTAATGCGCATAATTTTTCGCAGCAAGGTATAACACATAGAAAGATATGGTGCAGTTTGTGCGGATAGATTCGCTTGGAGTGTGTTTTTAGACTTTGGAACACGACGCGATGGAGAAATCATGATTTATGTGCGGCTTGGAACGAATCTAACCAAACATTTCCGGGTACTTCAATTGGCCTTGAAATGCAGTTTCAAGGACAAGGCGTTCAAAAAAGGCCAGCAGGATATCGCCAACAAAGTCATTCTGGACGCTCAACAACGGCAAGGAATGACGAAAAAATGAATCGTTTTGTGTTCCCACCGTCGATTGAGCATCCGGCAAATTGCTGACATCCTAAACTTATCCATATTTGCGGTACATGTGGTAGTGACGGAGGATCTGCAAATACTCAAGGTCTGTGAGAATCTTGTACGGAAAGTGTTAACGGAAGACCAGAAAGAAGTTGGAATTTCGTGTTTCTTAACTGAAGACGTATCCTGAATGTTTAAGTACTAATACAATCGAAAAGGCAGAGCAGCAAGTGGCACACAAATTTATGACCCACCCCAAAAAAAGCACGAATGAGCAAGCCTACCATCAAAACAATGCTCATTGTCCTTTGTGACGTCCGTGTCAGCTCAGTCACACAGCATCCATCGTTACTAATATCCTGGCCAAGAGCAACACCGGTTATTCCACGGCCACAGTTCCAACTTGGCTCCGTGCGACTAATTTTTGTTCTTTGACTGAAGAGAAAGTTGAAAGCAAACCGTTAGGAGTTCGTAGAAAACATCTAAATTCATGGTACAACGTTCCTAAGAGCATCCCCATCGAGGAGAAAATTTCCCAGAATATGCGCATTACTTTTATAATGAACCTTGTATAACAGGACCTATGTTATGATATTGTGAAAATATATATTTTATTTATAAAATGATTAAGAAAATCACAAAAAATTCAACCTTGGCATATTCCTATGAAAAAAATACACTGGGAGGGTATTTATCCGTCATAGATGATCCCATAACACTGAATTCGTTTCAAAAATATTCACCTTAAAACGAAGGGCATTTAATTTTAGGTAAAACATCAATAAACTAATTTGGCGTGGTGTTGACCAAAATATAAAATCCATATCGAATAAATATTTAAAAGAAAAGAGGGATACAGTTTACCTGACTTTTAGGATCAAATAGACGAAAATTGGCAGAGATGGTAAATAAATATAAGGAGTAAAGGATTTTACTTCATTGGTAACGAAAAATTTTAGATTGATATCCAGATTAATAGTACAGTAATAAAAGCAATATACTAGGAAGTACAAAAAAGGTCGGTGGTACTAAAATAAATTTTTCAGAACTTAAAATAAGTACAAAAAGGGACTTTTTACAGAGTTAGAACATTATAACTGATAAAACAACTTGATATTTATCAAAAGGCATGTGTTGGCATATAATATGCGATTATTATAATTAGCCCTTCCAATTGATTATTTTATAATTTTTACTGCGCAATTCCGTTAGTTTTATGCTGTGTGATTTCTGGGAACGATAATCTGATCTCCTATACTTCAAAACTTTTTTTATTGCATGTTTGTCTGCATACTAAATTAAGGGGACTGGGTGCTGACTGGGTTGCAAGATGTCCTTTTGCTTACGGGGGTGACGACAATAGAGCAACGATGAGGGTGTACGTGTTCACCGTTTGACCAATCGAGGCCTTTATTTCTTTCACTTCACTAAAATGAAGTCCGAGATGATAAAACCACTTGCGGCACTCAGAACAATTTTTACACAATCGTTTGTCTCTAAATAAATTTGTAAATAGTGTAAATAAAGTTGATTGTTTTTAAACAATAGTTTTAGTACACCGCGTTACACTAGCATGTAAAGTCAAAGAAAACAAAAATAGTTTAATTTATAACCTAAATCTTATGAAAAAACTGTTTGAAGAAATTCTAAATAGAAGTATTTAGAACTCAAGGAGGAAATGAACCGATAACAATTTGATTTAAGGATAAGATCAGTAATAGACGCAATATAACAGGTTAAGTCAACAACTTTGAAAGAACAAGCAAAACTTTGCAGTACTAATTACAACTGATTTTCAGAACGCTATCAATTTTGTTCCATTGCGTGATTAGCAAGAAGATTAGACCTTACGTATTAAAAAATATTACTTAAAACACCTTTAGCAAAATTTCAAAAGTCATAAGTTCTTAGTAGGATATGAACTGTAATGTATCACAGTATTAGATTCCTCAACTTAATGAATCCATAATATTTAGTGTTTACTACTGTGGCTTCTCAGGATACATATAGGAAGAGATATTGAAACATCCACTTTTTAGGAGTAATTTATCATTTGTAAGATTGTGTTAGATAGTGAAATTTAAAAAATTGAATTAGACTAGAGCATAGTCTGCAGAAAAACTTTTGCTAGGCTTCAGCAAGATATATTGCTTTAGACTTAAAACCACTTATTTTCAGATTTATTTTATTAGGTTTCTTCTGCTGCAAAGTAATTTATACTTTGTATCAGAAGAAAGCTAATAAAACAAATCTAAAAATAAGTGGTTTTAAGTGTAAAGCAATTTATCTTGGTGCATACTTCGGCCCCGATTTTAGTATAAGGAGCAGCACTCAGAGGATAACCAGAGAAGTAGGATTTTTTTGTTATATTTATGCCACATATAATTAACAATAGAGTTATGCACCTAATTGTGTTGTATTTTGTTGCAGTACACTTATAAAGGAATTGGTTAATAAGCACTAGTTGTAGAAAGTAGCTTAGATAAAGGCAGCTTTGAGAATCGCAACAAGACTCAATCAACTCCGTTCTTAAGTTTTGTTAGGAAGATGTGGTTCGTTGAGATAATCTGATTAAATAGGTAGACAGAAGGTAGAAATTACAAATGAACCTAAACACTAAGCATGACATCAAATGGGGTCTACGGAATCTGAGGACAGTAATTTTATATAATTGAACAATATTTCTCATAGTTTATGGATAAATTGAGAGTTGTTTGTTATATGTAGAAAGAGGTTAACTAAAGGCTTAGAACCAGATAATATAATTAACATAAAGCTTAAAATTTTGAAAAGCTGGATAGAATAGTAGAAGGTTTTTCCTGTATGGATGAAGAAACTAAAGGTAGACAGTACATCTAACTAGGGCTTAAAAATAATTAAATACAAGCTTTTTACACGTTTCTTTCTAGGTTTCCTTAATTAAAATAAAGTATATCAAAGTTAAAATAAAAGTTTTATAATTTGAACTAGGCCCTAAATAATAAACTTTACAACACTTTTGAGCATACTACTTAGTGTTTAGAAATAAAAGAGGTTTTTGACAATTAATGCAATAGAGAGCTCCATCAACTCTCACTACATTAGTTGATTAGTTTAGTTTTAAAGAACTCAAGCAAATAAAAAATTCTAGTAAACAATTAAATAGATGATTAAGGTATATCACCAAGATTATAGACTATTAATTGTTCAGCAGTAAAAATTACTATTTAAATAATTTACACTTCTAATTATGTCGACGTTAAGAAACTCCATGAAAAAATATATACATATATTAGATAATTTGTAATTTTTCAAGATAAAAATTTCGATCAATATTACGTACAATATGATGACATAGAGTTAATCTATTTAATTAATAGGTAACACAGCAATATGATAAGTGTGTGTTTACCAATACGTTCCTCGAATTGTCTTCAAACAACACCTTTACTTAACAAAGTACTTTCGTGGTAGTTAGGGTTTACATAAAACTGAAAAATAATTACTTCTGGGCTGATAGTGCTACATAAATCCGTCCATTCAGGGGAATGAAACAAATATATGTAAGTGCTTCTGTGAGATAGGGAGCGAAACATAAATAATTTTCGCGCAACTGTTCGCAAGCTTTTTATTAGCGCAATAAAACCGCTTTTATTTTATATTTTCCACTATCTGTTCCCGCTAAGATGAGAAAATTTTATATTAGTTGTAAATTATTTTCCAAACAGCTGTGTATTAGATATTGCCACATCATAATCATAATTCACATGATTTAAAAATAAATAATGTTAGGAAAATGGATAATATAATCATTTTAGTACTAAAATTACTACAATTAAATAATTAAAAACCTTTAAAACACTGCACACAGAGATGTCTAATTAATTAGATTATTTAATTTATAATATGTTGTATCTAGTAATAATATATGACGATTTTGGTAATGAAGGAAAATCCCTGGTGTAACGCAAAATACCCGACACGTAGTTTCAAATTTTTGCAAGTTAACTGTCTGAAGTAAATTTCATTAACGTTGACAAATCGTGACAGGCAAGCGGAATGGATTGTATACCATTTGAGATTGCCCATGTTCGTCACCGAGGGGGGAGGTTAGACCCGGAGCATCCACACGGGGATTCCCCAGACCCTGAATTGTAGAGGTACTGACACGTGACACCGTCTAATCACTCTCCCTCGCACGTAATTACGTCCCGTTCGTCATGAACTTAAATCTGAATATAGATTATTGTGTTAGATTAGATTAACGTTAATTCGGTAATAAGTTGCTCGCTGTGAACCGGTACATCCACACTCAATGAATTCGTAATTTGCTCCGGAATTGTCCAATTTAATTGCACAGCCAGCATGTATAATTGATTATAAGTGAGGTGTAAATGTATTAATTAATAATAATTGATTTTCTGCATGTCCTAGTTTTCAAAATATTATATATTTAAATCTAATAAATGATGCAATAGCCTTTAATTTATTGGTTTAAAACGATTAACTCTGCTATTTAGAAAATCTTCATAGTAATAACCAGTTTATACATTTACTAATATTTAATTAGGACTAAAATAGTTGTTTGCTTACTCCATTTAAAATTAACAGATATAAGCTAAAAGTTAGGAGTAAAATCTGTGTCGTAAATAAATAAATTTAGTTATAAATACAACATATCAAGTTATTAAAATTTAAAGAAACTACTTCCTCAATAAGTAATTCACTTTTTAGATGAGAAATTAAAATGAAAAGTTATGTAATAATTAAAAGAAACAAAGAGCATTGATTATTATTAATATTACTAAGATGTTAAAAGCTGATATCTAAATGATGTTTTGATAAAAACAGTTAGAACCTTTCACCAAAATAAAAGAAAGGTTCTAAGTATTTTTATCAAAGTGATTATTATATACAACTAACTCAATCAACCCAACTAAATGATGTTAATTATTGCTCTATATAAATTCTATTTCCATCAATTTCTGTTCTAGATTTATGGCTAATTTTAGAGTAATGCTGTTGATGTTGCAATAAAAAATGTCTTTGATATGCAAAAGTTAAATTAGTTTTATTTAATAAAATATAATCTTCTGAAACTTAATATAAGAAAAAATATTATACGAGCGCAGCTGTACGTTAGAGTAAATAAGAATTCGATCTCATTAGCAGCATTATATCATGTCTTGAAAATATGAATTTTTACGTAAAGCTCGTGCGGCTTATGTTACTTGTTAAAACTTTGCCAATCACGGTCTGGTTTCTGTATACTATTAGATGTTGCTGAAAGTTTAAGAACCCTTTATATAACTAAATCAATAAGTATTCATCTAAAAATATACAAGTTAGGTAAATAGTGTTGAGGAAGGTGTCAAGGTTACACGATACAAACGGTGTTGAGCATTTCTTCTTTACTACTACAACAGATAAAACCTTGAAACCAGAATACTTTAAGAATAATGAAATTGTATTTTATCGTAAGCGAATTCAAAGAAAATTAAGATAAATGTTTATATTAAGTTAATCTCTTAATATATAATAAATGTATTAATATCCTTTAGGTCCTTAATATGTATTGTAGAGAAATATGACAAAACATACATAGATAGAAAATTGAAAAAAAATAAGTTCTGTATAGTTTGTATTGTTAAATAATTTATTTTTTATGTTAAAAGCTGTTGGTTTTTTGTTCTTAGGCAAAAAGAAGTTTTCAATTCAACTATTTGTAACTATTTCAGAGAGGATTTTGATGGTAAGCTGAGCTAGAATTTTCTATAATCTACAATGCTTTTACATACTGATTTCTATATTTCAGTTCTACCCTTTTTTAAATTTCTTTCCTTTATACATAAAAGGCATTACTGTTATTTTTACCAACGCCCAGTTTTGCAATCCACCTGATTAACATGAAGTAATATATCTGGAGATGGTGGCTTCAATTTGTGGTGAAGTTAAATAGTTGAGAATTACTTGCACCTAGTTTAGTGCAAAATTACGGGCAATCAGAACAAAAGTGACAATTAGAACAATAATAATTCCGTGTTTTTAGTTTATTAATTTTTTAGTCACTGTATTATCTTCCATGAATGTGCAACTAATGTTGTAGCATCAGTATATTATCACGTCTTGGCTTATCAAGCACGTGAATGAGGGTCGTGGATCTTACCTAACTTATAAAAATATATTGTTTAAATTGATTCACTACTTTTATTTATCCAATATATAATACACTACAGATATCTAACTTACTTTAACTGCCATTACCTTTTCTTAATACACTTAACTCCACTTACACTATTCTGAAACTAATGTCGCTAACGCCGATTCCCGTGGGAATGCATATCAGCTAGACTTCGCGCCAGGTAAAATTCCATAAAATGGATTTTGACTCGGAGAGGATATCGATACGTGATAATATTACAGAAGGTACGTGTTTTAAATAAATTAGTTTGCGCTTTTATTATTAAAATCATAGTAGTATATAGTTATATAGGGTGGGAGATACAGGAGAGCCTTGAGGAATCCCCTACTGTGAGTTAAATTCCCATAAAAATAATATTTTTGGTCTTAAATTTAATTTTGCGGTACTAAAATGATTTATTAAGGTTTAAAGTATGATAAGTAAACCCTTGAACCCTTTGGAATTAAATACTTTATTTATGTTCAAAAATAATAAGTCAAATTTAACTGTCTGAACATAAGCACTTCTAAATTTGGACTTAAAATGCTGAGATAGTCGATTGTCGATTTATTTACTTTTTGCTAAATTAATAATTGGAAATAATTTTTTTAAACAATAACATTTGCAAGTGTATTGGGAAGACTACAAAATAAAGATGCGTTCTTTCATAATATATTTTGAGACTTTGAGGATTATCTTTTTAGAGGTTTAATTTAAAAAAAAAATTTAAACTGTTAAAAGCAGTTTTCTTTTTTTCGTCATAATTATAAACTCATTTAATGTGATAACTACTTAAACAATAGCGATTGTTTTGTCTAAAAGTTAGAGATACGTTTATTCTAAATAAATTTTCAGTTTTTGGGGAATTTTTTGAGCGCTTAAATTTTTATACTTATTTAAATTGTTTTCCGTTTCCTCGTCATAAATTTGAACTTATTTCATTTAAAAATACTTAAACGATAGCGATTCTTTTGATTACAAATTAAAGATACGTTTCTTATTAATATATTTTGAGTATTTGAGGTTTTTTTTTGAATGGTTTAATTTTTACAATTTTTTAAAAATTAAAAAGTTGTTAGAAGTATTAAAAAATTTCTAAAGTACAACATATTCTGAAATTTTTTTAGAACTTGTTAAATCTTTTTGTAATATCTAATATTATTAAAACTTAATAGATGATCTTCAATATAAATTTAATTATAAAATTGATTAGTCCAAAGTAATTATTTTTGCAATTTCTCTCTAAGCTTAAAAGCGAATATTCATTGAGAAAACTAAAGTGTGCATAGTTTTTACGCGCGGTTTTAAGAATAGGTAAACTTTTTAGTAAATCTTAAATGCGGATATATTAACTATTGCTAAATATTTGATGGTTGATCTAGCTACAAGTTATAATTTCTTGACTATGATTAGCAGAAATAGCTTTGGTTCATTTCCTTTTTTTAATTTTGATGCATGACTTCCTAAGCTGAATTTTAATTTATTTTTATTCCAAGCGTTATTTTAAAGCATTTTGAAAACGATCAGATTAAAAATGTTAAATTGGTATAGATTTGTATTGATTCTACCTAAAGTTTTAAGTCTAACATAAAATGTCCTAGCATATATTTTTCTTTAATCATACTCTTTTATTTTATTAACCACTATGCTATAACAATTAGAATAGTTTTCTATTGGAAAAATTTTAATTTACAAAAATCTTGTAATAGATTGAACAAGTTGATTTATAAAGGTAATATTTTCCTATGTATTTAAATATTTTCACAAATGTTTGTTATTAAAATAAGGTGAATGTTGGGCTATTATTTTGTTTGATGGTATTGCCTAAAGATTGAATCTTAATCTAATAAGGGTTGCTTAAAACACAAATTACATTGTGTAAACAACATATTCAACATCTTTGGCCTAGAAGCCATTATCTTCTTGCAATGAACGTGAAGATAAGCTAAACTATAAATACAATTTACCATTTAGATTATATTAGATTAGATCTTATAAAATTTTATATGGGATTAACTAGGTTTTGTCATCATATTTTATTAAAATATCATTCAACCCTTACACCTTTCTATGTAAAAAAGATGTAGAAAAAACTTCACTGGCATTTCGTTCTACTTAAATCCAAATAAGCTTATAAATTTTCATCGTAAGTTATACATATGATATAAGAAGAATTTTGAATTCTAGTTTTCCTAAAAGCATTTTCTAATTGCTAAATATGGTGTCGTATCCACCACTAATTTGTATTTTGTCGTTATTCAATTCCATTTATTCTAGAGTTATTAGAAGCGTATTGTTCATTTAAAAAAATATATAATTGCAACTAGCAGATTCTTAATCCTGCACTTGGAGCGAAAACCCAAGAATACAAGTATAACATACATTATTAAAGAGTCATTCTTCTAATTGTAATATATATTTAAAAAAATCGATGCTCGAAATTAATCGACTAGTAAATCGATGTGAAAGTTTAGAAAAGGTAAGCTCAAAGCAATAAATAACTCTAAAAACTGTAAAAAGGAGAACTAAAATCAGAAAAGTTATGATTTTAACATTTATCAAGAAAAAGAGTCCAGTATTATGACAGCGAAGTCGCTAGGAGAAAGAGTTATTACAAATTTTGCATCAACAATTCATAAACCAAATACTATATTATATTGTGTTGTATGTATTTCTATATATTCTTTACATCTTAAGAATTATTACACGATAAGCCATTCGCTGCAGTGGGACATATATGATAAAACTAAATCGCATGTGTATGATTGAATTCGGTATATTAGAGTCTCGATAAGGAGACAAAGTTTGGGTTATCTTCAATAGTCATGGACCAGAAGTTGTTAACACATATAAAAGCAAAAGCATTTTACAATAAAAATATAGTATGATTTAAACAGAACATCTAGTATTATAAGTTTCATTTAGTTACCATTGTTAATTTACACTTCTTATATCTAGAAATAAGTAGTAGTAATTCAGTTATGTATGGCACAAGCCAAACAAATTATAGCTAAGGGCAAAACACATGCGAAAAATAATATAAAGAGACCATACGAAAATTGAGTATCTTAGGCAAGTGTTAGGAATGTTGCTATTTATAAATGGAGGAAGAAACAAGAAGAAATGTTATATATGTTACTAAAGTAAATGGGACCCCCAATTGCTCTAGGGGCTGCATAGCCTTTAGACATGTCCCACAAAATTTAATAAAAGTCAAGGTAGAATGTATACCCAAATCAGATAAGGAAGACTACAACCATATCAAATCTTTCAGAACAATAAGCCAAGCCTCACATCGTTTATGATAAAAACCTTAGAGAAGGTTTTCGATCGGTACATCAGGGACCATATTCTAAAGACGAATCCTCTAAAACCAAATCAACATGTGTACATATCAGGACGCTCAATCAAATCAACAGTTGACTGTATGGGTACCTATATTAAGAAGGTATTGGTAAATAAAGGCTTAATCATCTATATATAAAGAACTTTTGTCAAAACTTCTTTCAATAGTATAGGACAAGCTTTCTCAATGCCCGGCACTCTAGTCGAACTTATTAAGTGAATAGCTAAGCTAAAGACGGTCCAAATATCAATAGGAAATGAAGTCTCTAAAGCAATGATGACCGGTTTCTGTTCACAGGTAGGAGTACTACCTCATCTGCTGTGGAAAATCGTGGTAGACGACTTACTAAGAAAACTAAACATAAAATTTTTTGCAAACGACACAAATTTAATAATTTAAAGTAAATTAGAAGCTGAATGGGCCATATCATTCATGGAAATTCAAAATTGGTGTCTAGGTAATCAATTAATTCTTAATAAAGAAAAAAATCCACTAAATACTGTACAAAGCAAATAACTGCTCAACAGACGCTAATCCGGATATGTATTTGTTTCAAAATAAAATTGTATTTGAATAAAGCGTAAGATTCTTAGTAGTCTATATAGATAAGAATCTTCATTAGAGCATCCATATTCAAAATCAGCGTAAAAATTTAAACGCCAAATGTTACTACATACGTAAACTAACTGAAGTAGTATATCAGAAGATCGTTATAGATGCATATCAAGCCATTTTTGTATCACATTTGAAGTTTGGTATAATTCATTGGGATGCCGCAACTGAGTTAAAACAAGTATTTATAACCCAAAAACGTACCATGAAAATATTGTTTTCAATTAAGCATCAACATTCTTGTTAAAGTTATTTTAAAGAATAGCGGCTACTAACTGTACCAGGATTTGAGTGTCTTAAATTTTGCCAAAGAAACAAACATATGTTTGAAGAATGCGGAAGAGATGTTTAACAGAAAAAACACCATTTTACCCGTGCTTTTAGAAAGATTAACTAATTTTAAGAAGTTCAAATCAGAAACGTTTAATTTAATTTTAAGTATTAAACCTTATTCAGCTAAATGTATTGATTTTTTAAAATAAGAAGTAAGTATAGTTTAAGTTTAAACTAATTTATTTATAAGAATACTTGTACTCTTATACTGAATTCTAACTTACAAATGTTGTGTCATCTTTGAATAAACAAATTATTGTAAACGGTGGAGGCTTGTACTTCGTTATACATTATTCTTCACATATAAAAAACTTTTTAACTTTGTTTGTATAACACTGACTTTATTTAGTGACTATAGTTTCGACAATTTTAACTTGTCTTTATCAAACTAGAAGTAACTAAACTAATTACAAACAAGTTAAAAAGTTTTTTATTTGTGAAACAAATTATTATTACTATTATTATTATTATTATTATTATTATTATTATTATTATTATTATTATTATTATTATTATTATTAAATTACTGTCGCAATGCGAATCATACCGACGTCAGCAATGGAAGCGTTATTGTCTCTTTCTTCCCTGGATTTACATCTCCAGGAGATGGTAGCGCTAAAAGACTAAGAGTCAACGGCCTGCGATAGTTGAAGGGGGGCATAAGACTTTTCTTCAAAGAGCGACTTAGTTACTTTTCTAGGAAAAGTCAGAACCGTGCTACTCCGACCCAACGCCTGGAAGACACTATACGTCACAAAACTCTTAGGCTCCCGAAACTAACGGGTGTCCAACAATTGTTGCAGTCCCGGGTGGCGTTGGATTCAAAACCGTAGGTCGATTCTTACATGTGCCAAATAAATGAACTGACATTTTAATTGTCAAACATAACCTAAACGTGCATTTAAACAACACTTTAAGTTTACACAAATTTACGTATGGAGCAAACAATAAGAAAGGAACAGGTGTAGGCATATACTAATCTGGAACCAAAAATACACTTGGAAGAACACTCTACGAACTCAAAGGGTATTTGTGAGTGACCAGAAAGTAACTGAATTTAGGATAAAAAGAGGAAACTTCTGCATCCATATAGGTGGTACAACCAGTCTTGCTAACTTAACACATCCCAAGGTCTCATGAGTCTGGCAAATAAATGTGTTATAGCACTAGAGACGACATTTGTAGATAATATAATTGCCTAATCCTGGGTTAAGAGATTCTTAAACACGATAGGAAACCATTGCCATAGGTGCTTTATCCTACCCTCCAATCAGTAAAACATAAACAAAGAATTCACTGACTAAATCATTTTTTCTTAGATTAAATTTGAGTAGTAGTAGTGTTAGGCTATCGACCACGTGGTCCTTCCGCCATGTGTCATTTGTGTATTTGTGTGTGTGTAAATGAGCTTGTTACTTTAAAGGATCGCCCCCGTCACTCTAAAGCACCATTAATTGTATCCCAATGGTGAATGGTACCGGTCACCCATCCGACTACTGACCCGAACCAACGTTGCTGCACGTCAGTTCGGGGCCGTAACCGATGCGCCACCATCGGCGTGTATTAAATTTGATTATTAATATTTCATCAAAATAAAGCTTATATATACAACATCTTTATTAACAAACACAAATACAACTAATATAATACATGAATGACACAATTGGCGTTAGTATGTTAGTTTGCTAAATGGCTATCGACCAGCGGTCTTTCAGCCTGGATTTGTCATTGTCGGCATGTTTCGTCAGTCTGTCTCTGATGATGGTGATGGATGATGTGATGCGATGAATTAAAATGTTGTGAATGAAGGGGTTTTATATTTTGGGATTTGGTTAGGATTTCTGCGCAAGCAGTAAAGGGAAAGGATGTGATGGTTAAAGGGATTTTTGGAGAATTTTTCACTGAGGTATAGAAGACATTCATTAATGGGAATAACAGAGGTAGAGTCATATAGGAGTTGGTTAGAGGGATTATGCAGAGGATTATTAGGATGGCGGATTTTGGTTAGGATTCTTAAGGAGGATCGCTCGCTAACTTGGATATTGTGGAGAGTAGGATTGCAGGAGTGGGAGAAAAGGACATTACCATAGTCGTATAGTATAGGGCGGCAAATCATTTTATAGATTTTAACAGCTGATTTGGTGGAAATTCCCTTGCTTTTGTAGGTTAAATTTCTGAATAATTTGGCCCTGGTGATGATTTTCGTTTTGTTTATAGCTGTGTGATTTTTAAAATTAACTTTTTGATCTATGGTAATGCCTAGGTATTTTATGGATGTAGAAGGGGAAACAGTTGTGTGGGAAATATGAATATTGTGAGCAGGATTATTGTTACGGTAATAGGGAATTAGAAGCTGGGATTTATGGGGATTGATTTTAATCCGCCATTTGCAAAACCAGTATTGTAGGGTGTCAATAAGCTGCTGGAGGGATTGAAGGGCTTTGGGTAGAGAGGGTGCATGAGAGATTAGGGCTGTGTCGTCTGCAAATTGCAGGAGGTATTTAGAGGGATTAAAGTACAGAGGATCCGGGTTATAGATATCAAAGCAGAAGATGTTGTAGAGTAGAGGAGATAGAGGGGATCCTTGGGGTAGACCTTATACAGGAGTAAATGGAGGAGAGTAGGAGTTGTTATTTTGACTTTAAGGGATCTGTTGGAAAGGAATTGCTTGATAATAAAGATAATATGTGTCGGAATCTTAAGGAGGTAACATTTGTATAACAGACCTTGATGCCACACAGAGTCAAAGGCTTTTTGTATATCCAGTAGTAAGACGGCTGATGAATTTCCTTCAAGGTGTGTTTTTTGGATGTTTGAGGTAAAGATGGTAAGTGGAAGGGTAGTGGATCGTTTTGGGAGGAAGCCAAATTGGTAGTTTGGAATGCGCCCACTGATGAGGGATAGCATTTTGTTTTTAAGGAGTTATTCGTAGAGTTTTGCAAGGACTGGAAGTAGCGTAATAGGACGGTAGCTGGATATTAGGGATGAAGGATGGTCACGTTTGGGGATACAAATGATTATTCCTAATTTCCATTCTGAGGGGTAATAATTATTTTGGTAAATGAAATTGAGGATGTTGAGGATATGGACGTGTATGTGGGATGGTAAGGATTTTAGTATATGTCTATGTACTAGGTCGTGTCCAGTCGCTGTGTTTTTGCCCTTTTTTAAAATGTTGAAATAGTCCTCTTCTGTAAAAATATCCGTCGGTTTTGAACTGTCATTGAATCTAAAGAAATTGTTGTACCAGCCGTTTACAAGTTGAAAGGTTGGTTGGTCAAAATTAGGGTCCTGTGTCTGTGAATAAATAGAATTGAAATGGTCTGCAAATTTACGAGTGATAATGTCTGGGTCTGTTATAGTCTCGTCAGTGATAGGGTCGTAAAGTTCTTGTAGTTTGTCTGTCTTTTTGTATCTACTAAGTTTTTACTTTCCCTATATAGTATATATAGGGGGAGTATTGTTTTCGTGATTTTTTTTTCAATTTTTTTTTTGCGGAAATATCCGTTTTGGGGTCCCCTGAACCCAAAACACTAATTTCTGGAAAAAAAAAATTGTGTCTGTGTGTGTGTGTGTCTGTCTGTCTGTCTGTCTGTCGGTGGGTGCTGTATCTCAAGCACGAATGATCCGAATGGCATAAAACTAGAAACTTAAGGTTTTATTGTTAAAAACTCGATCTGAAAAGCTCTTGGTAAACATTCATAAACCGGAAGTGGTTGTTTACTCGAGGCGTTTTTTGGTTTTTTCGTGATATTTTTCTAAATATGAAAATTTTTAAAGAACGGTTCAAACAAAAGTTAAAGGGAATAAAAAACTGAACAAGTTTTATTCGAACATGTTTTTCATAAAATTTTAAACTTTCGAGAAAAAAAATAAAAATTGAAAATTTTGACATTTTTTGCCAATTGCTAATAAACTATTGTAGCAATATGAAAGTTATATAACAAATAATTGTAGAGAATTCAAAATTGAATAAATTATTAAGAATAACTTTTTTGCATAAACCGCATAGTTTTCGAGTAAAATATAGGGAAAGTACTATGATGGCCACATCACCATTTTCTAATTTCAGTTCAAAACTTTTTACCTTTTGAGTCGTTAATTTTCCTACAGCTATTGATCCAAGTGTCCGTCTTATATTCCGTAATTAGTTTTTTAATGTCTTTGTTAAGTTTGTTGAATTTTTGTCGAAGTTCAGGAGTATCCGTTAGTTGAATGTCTCTGTAAATTTGTCTTTTTTGTTTGATAAGGCGAAGAATAAAATTTGGAAGAGGGTATTTATAAAATTGTTTCTTAATTTGAGGAGTAATTTGTTTGATTGATTTATATAGGATATCGTTACATTGGGTAATGGTATTAGGATTAATATTGGGATTGGAAGCAATTAATTGTGTCAGGTCTGTAGCTAAATAAAGCTTATTTAAGTGGTTTGAGTAGTTTATGTGAAGAATTTTCATTCATTTTCATTAAAAAAAAGCCTCTTATTGGATTATGTTTTAAAACTTTTTTTGTGTTATTAATTAGCAGCGATACTATCACTTTGTGTTAAATAGTTTTGATTACTCAACTTCCAAACTATGCGTTTAGCATAGGATTTAATCAATTAAAACTTTCTAAATTATTTCTGTAATGTTTTGTTTTAAATACTTTTTTGAAAGCCTCGTGTATGATTTACTGATCAGAGGGTGGGATATAGACCACCCACCCACCCTTCATATATTTTTAAACTTTAAAACAATGTTTATGTTTCTTGGCATACACACTCATGTTAATACTTTCCTTTTCCTGGAAACTAAACCAGTATTAGTGATTAAAGTTTATATGTATATGTAGGGTGGGTCAGTAAAACATAAGCGAGGGTTTTAATTAAAAGTTGTAAAACGTAAGTAAACGTAACATTGTTGCAAATTTTAATAGATTTATTCAAACAAACATTTCAAATAAATCTTGATGATGTTTTACTGATTAAAGGCTGGGATAGAGGCCACCCACCCACCCTACATATACATATAAATTTTAATTCCTTATCGTCTCGCTCTATCCAATAAAATTAATTACAAAACTTTTTGAATAGAAAAGAAGGTAAAATTTTTGAGTCAGTAAATTAGTAAAAAAAAAAAAATTGATACATGATGAGTGGGCAGGCTTCAAATCTAAATTAGATAATATTTGTTATAGAGAATCATTTATATTTAAACTTAAATTTTTATTTTGTTTTTTTTAATTATATATAGGGTTTATTGTTTTTAGCAGTGAAATCAGCAACGATCAGCAATTAAAATTAAAGTTATCCTGTATATGTAGGGTGGGTGGGTGGTTGGCCTCTATCCCACCCTCCAATCAGTAAAACATAAGCGAGTGTTTTAATTAACAGTTGTAAACTGTAAACAAACACAAAATTATTGCATTTTTTAATTCATGTATTCATACAGTAATAATTCAAATAATTTTTGATGTTATTTTACTGACTGGAGGGTGGGATAGAGGCCTCCCACTCATCCTACATATACAAATCACCTTTAATTACTGATCGCGCCGTGGTTTGCAATAACTTTAATTATATTTGAATAAAAGAAAAATTGACAAAATAAAATGTGTGAATGTATAATTAATTTTAATCCAAACCGCGACATAATCAGTAATTGAAATTTATATGTATATGTAGGGTGGGTGGGTGGCCTCTATTCCACTTTCCAATCAGTAAATCATAAGCGAGGGTTTTAATTAAAAGTTGTAAAATGTAAAGAAACATAAAAAAATGGTGATGTGTCCATCATTGTATTTTCCTTAAATTTTTCTCGAAAACTATGAAGTTTACGTAAAAATGTTGTTCTTAATAATTTGCCCAATTTTGGATTATTTACAATTACTTGTGATATAAATTACATGTAACTCCTATAGTTTATTAGCAATAGGCAAAAATATGAAAATTATAAATTTTTAATTTTTTTCTCACAAGTTGAGAACTGAAAAATATGTTTGAATAAAACTATAGTATGTTCGTTGGATCTTACGTCGTACGTCATAAACTATCGCTTCAAAAAACGACGAAAGTTTTACAGTGCGTTCTTTTTCTAACGCATTTAGTTTACTTTATCAGACTGAATGTTTTTGCGTCGTTTCTCGAAGCGATAGTTTGTGACGTACGTCGGAAGATCCAACGAACAGACTATAGTTCAGTTTCACATTCTCTTTAACTTTTGTTTGAAAAGTTATGTTAAAAATCGGGACCATTTCATTGGATTATTATTTTTAAGAAGCCAATATGATATAACATACAATGATAAAAACACAAAATAAAACACTTTTACTAGTCACTGCAAATAAAGTCTAAAGTGGTATGTAGAAAATAAAAGTGTTTTCTTTATTCTTCATATCAAAATATACCACGAAGTAAATGGCTTTAAGTTCCAAGAAAAACTTTATTAATACAGGTTTGTTAATTGCTGTTTTTTCACGTTACTTTGATTCAATACAGTAAAACCTGTTTTTGTGCGGTGGATAGGGACCACATAAAATAAATCGTACAAAAAAATATTCGGAAACTTTATAAATTCTTACATATAATAAACAACTTTGTACGATATACTACCTAATTTTTTTTATGCGGTCCCTATCCACCGCATAAAAAAAGGCGGACTTAGAAAATACATCAATGATTTATGAAATAGATGAGAGAATGCTTTCAATTAAATAAAATAATTAAATTAGACTTAAAAAATTGTAATAATATTTTTCTTCATTGTACATATACATGGAGAAGTTTTCAAATATACATTAAATAGTTTGCTCCTACTCGTCGTAATCCAAAAAGCGCATCTTCTTATGACGAATTGGTTGAAAATCGCTTTCGTCGCTTGAAGATAGGATTTCAATTGATTTCTTTTTTGGTACCATGTAACCATTTGAAATATATTCCTCGGCTATCAGGATTTGGTGGTACACTTTGATCAGGTTGAGAAGTATTTTCGTCCGTAGAGCTGTTGTGAGAAATCCTCGATGGTAGGAAATTTACTCTAATGATTATAAATCTCCACAGAAACTTCCTGCGTGAATCAAGGTTTGATTTGTCGCATAGAGCTTATACGCAGTAGCTGGGTTGGCATGTCTTGCCAGGAGTCGGAAGTATAAGCAGATATCGGCTCTGGTATTGATCAGGAACTGTACTTTGGTGGGATGATCGGTGACGTAAAGGCAACATTATGTGCTTGATAGTTTTGGTCTTTTGGTCTGCGTTGGTAGCGGTCTCATCTCTCGTCTCGTGTTCTACTGCGCCCTCTAGGTTAAGTCCTTAATTTACTGGAGCTCTGCTTTTAGCTGTCCGATTTCGACTTCCATGGTTTCAATTACGCATGTCGGTAGTTTCGTTAACCGTCCGCGCGGTTTGAGTTACAAGGATGATTTGAATATTGTTTGGTAGCCTGCTTATCCACAGTGATCGTACAAGGAGCGATATGACAACTCACCTGGCCGTAGGGTCTTAAAAAACTTCAACGCAATGAACACTAAAACGGCCAGATACTGTATGCAACTGTCCAGAAAAAAACTTCTAACAGGTCACTGCAATTTGTGATCACACATGAACAAACTGGGACTACAATCTAGCCCTATCTGCAGAGGGTATGAAGCGGAAGAGGAAATCGCGGAGCATGTACTTCTAGACTGTCCTTTATTGTTAAAATTACGTGAATCCACAATGGGAGAGGGATATCTAAAGTCATCAGACATCCTAAGAGTCTTGCTGCAGTCTTGGCGTTTGCCAATACCTTGAGTTGGCTTAACCGTAGCAAGGAATGAGGACTCAGATGGGAGGACCCACAAATGGCCCACTGGGGCCTGCGTGCAGTGGAACTCTCTGGCCTCTTATCAAGTTAAACCAGAACCAGATCCAGGAGCTGTATGTTAACGTGCTTTTGTTGGTCAGGACGTCGCGTATTTCTTTGGTATATTGTTCTTCGAGGTGTCCGACTACATATCCGTATTTCGTTTGATCTACTGTAATTCCGGCGATCTGGAACTGGCTCTCTATTTGCGCAAATAATAAGTCTGGATCGTCGGGCCAATACGGTGGAATCCTGACCTGTACCCTGTTTATATCTCCGTCGTGTGAGATAACGTCGATAGTTATAACGTCGTACTTGGTTTGATCACGTCGAGGTCACTAATTTGGGGAATTTTGTGCTATTAGGAAAAATCCTCTCTATGAATACGAAAAAAGAAAACAATTGATCAGTTGTGATCAGTTTTTGTGACGACGTTTTTAAGAAAATGCGTTATCAATTTTTTAGAAATCTGGATCTCTGCATATATTTTATCTGCTGTAATAGATTCCAGTTCTTCTTGTCCATTTTCATAATCTATTAAACTATTGATAATAATCACGACAGTTTGACCCTCAATCATCTCGTCCAAGTCATTTTCGCCGAAATTATCAAAGCCTTCTCCGCCGATGTTATGTGCGAGTGCACTAATTTCAGATAATAACGTTGACGCTTTTTCGGTAACGTTTCGTTTAATTACACATTCAGGCCAGATCGCTTTCCAGCATGAATTTAATGTGTGTGGTTGATTTGTCCAATTGCTGCAATATATGGTTTATGCAGTCTAAAATTGAGAATTTTTTCCAGACTTCAGTCAGGCTTAATTTATCTTTCTCTAGCTTTTTCAAAAATTTCGAAAGTTAATTTGATATGTTTCTTAAAATTTGCGATTATGCCCTGATCCAGTGGTTGTATGAGGCTAGTCGTATTTGGTGGTAAAAACACTCTTTGTACCTTCGGATGTTCTATTCAGTGATGATCGGGTGCATTATCTACAATTAGTACCCATCTCTTTCATGTATTTTTCAACTAAGCTAAGATTCATATTCCGCATAAAAATAAATCGCACAAAAATAAAATCGCACAAAACCAATCGCACAAAAACAAAATCGCATAAAAAAGGACCGCACAAAAACAGGATTTACTGTATTGATATGAATACAAACAGCTATCGTCCTATTTTATCAGGTTTTATCACTTACAACCAGGTTTTCTGTTTGATTACATCATACTAAAAGAATAATAAAATTAAATCTAAAAGAAAAAACTAAGAGTTTCTCTATGAACTGTCCAAAATCCATTAAAAGCATAAACATATCAACATTTGCTGTTTTAATCATATTTATTACACAAATATATCTTTTTATTAATGTTCCAAAAACTATTATATGCAATAATTTTGGCCGCAACATTTGATGAAGTATAACAAGTGAAATTTGATAAAAGATTCAAATCATATTTTGAATACGTACTTTTGATATTCTACAATATGCTTGCTTGATAGATTGTATTCAACATACAAGAAAATATTGATATTCAGAATGTAGATTAGGTCAACAATTAAACAAATTTCAGAAATTTATAGGTACAACAAATATATACTTTATAATTGAGAGAATTGAAACTTTTTAGATAATACGATAACCACTAATAATGAACTCCAAT
>OZ018387.1:86532278-86619873 GCA_963969525.1 Ontholestes murinus
AATGGGAAACCCACTAAGCCCCCTGTTGGCGGAGATATTTATGGATAATTTTGAAAAGGGATTATCGCAATTGCCGGTTTTTAAAAAGTGTGTTTATTGGTATAGGTACGTCGATGATGTGATTTTGGCATTTAATGGCACTGACAGACAATTAGATTTATTTTTGCAGTTATTAAATTCACAACATGAAAAAATCCAGTTCACAAAAGAAATAGAAGTAGATCATTTCATTAACTTTTTATATCTAACAATAAAAAGAATTAATAATAAACACGACTTTTCAATATTTCATAAACCTACACACACAGACACGACAATTAATTACAAATCTAATCATCCTTTATCCCATAAATTAGCGGCTTATCATAGTATGGTACATAGGTTATTAGCAGTCCCAATGACACAAAATAATTTTGAAAAAGAATTAAAGATCATATTTCAAATTGCAATAAAAAACGGTTTTAAAAAGTCAATTATTGAAAAAATATTACATAAAAAACAAAGAAATAAATTAATTAATTCCATTTACCCCATAATAATAGACAACAATAAGAAAAACTTTACAGCATTAACATTCACAGGAAAATATAGTACCAAAGTAGGAAAAATGTTGCAAAAATTAAATATTCAGGTAGCTTACAAAACAAATAACACCTTAGGAAAAATCATCAAAAACAATAAAGACAAAATTAATAAAACTCAACAAAGTGGCGTCTATTTACTAAGTTGCAAAGACTGTCCAAAAGTGTATGTGGGGCAAACCGGAAGATCGTTTCAAGAGAGGATCAAAGAACATAAAACCAGCTTTGAACAAAACAAAATTAACTCCTCGTACTCCAACCACCTCATCGAAGACAACCACCAATTTAATGAAAATTTCCAAATTTTACACCGGGAAACTAAAGGCCGCAAACTTAACATCCTGGAGTGCATGGAAATAAATAAAAGGAAACACACCGGACATCTCCTCAATAATCAAACGGACCTAACAAATTCACCTCTTTTAAATTTAAATTCATTTGAAATAGCCACCCCCCCATAAAAATTGTATATATACCCGACCCGACTAATCTGTAATACCATTTCTTCGCCTGAAGAAGCCACAGTGTGGCGAAACAATTGTAGCGTTTTACAATATATTTGAAAGTGATTAAATAGTTTTATTTATATAAAAGTGAAAATGAACTTTCAACATTTATCAGCCTCATCAATCAATTACAGGGATATCATTTTGAAAACTGTATCCTATTCGTGTACGCTCTAAATTCTAATATATAATTTATTATCTTAAATCAACTTGTTATATTTTGCAAGTACATTGAATCAAATAAAGTATGAAATTAAAGTATACCATATAAGACTTCTAAGTTACAGTTTATCAATCTGTGTGATTTGAGTTTTTTCAAAAATGTGAAAAATAATTGTTATTTATAGTATTTAAGATAATGGCGCGTATGATTTATCAATAAATATATATTATATTATATCTGTACCAAAGATGTGTAATTTCTGGAGAATGAATCAAGTTGATATCAAAAAATTCTTAGAGAATATCCTTTTAGGATAATTATTACTGATTTACTGATATAAAGAAGTGATGAAGAAACATAAATATACTAAAGGAATTGAAAATCTAAAGACTCCTCTTGCAGAATGAACAAATGTAAAAAAATTTCAAAAGCTTCGATGAAAGTTAAGAATTGATGGAACAGCTGAGAAAAATATAGCTTTAACAGTTATTAGAAATCGAGAAGAACCAAAAAGGACGATTCCATTAAACGTTTTAAAGAAAATGAAAAATGAAACCTTTAATAATCCGGTACAAAATACGTATAGAGAAATGGAATCTCTTATAGTTGGTAAAAAGTTAAAAAGAAAATAATTAGAAATAATTATAATAAGAAATAACGAAAAAAAAGACAATGAAAAAGTTGCAACTAAAACAGGAAAAGTCGAATGATTTCTAAGCATCTAGGCTTTGATAATCTTGAATTTAAACTTTTTGGAGATATTTTCTGCAAAGACGCTAAACTTTTTAAAATATTTGTAATTTAATAAATAAGTCACATGATTTTTATTTGTGTGAGTATTTAAGTAAGGTTGATTGCTATAAAATCTGATTAATTGGTTCTCACTCACTAAAAAAACGCAAAATAGTTCAAAAAAATTATTTAATTTCAATTCCTATTGATATATACAGAACCTTTAGTTGGGAATTTAATTACACTTTTTACTACTATAATACGTGCTTAATGCTTAATGCTGCTTATGTTCTTCCTTCTCTCACTTTCTCTGTCTTAGTCTCATCAGAATTTTTACTCTGGCCCCATTCTCCCTCATCCACTATTTTACGCTTATGCACACAATCCGCTTTTATCCCCTTACATTCCTCTACCATATGACCGAATATATCCTTCACGTCCTCACATGGCAAGCATCTAGCCTTTGCCAAAGTCACCCTTTTCTCTCTTCTGAAGCTTCTTTCACTTTCTATAGCCCTCATTGTAACCATTCTTCTCCATACATCCTTGTCTTTCTTGCCTCTCCACCCCTCTCCACTCCTTCACGATTCCTACTGACAAACCCACCTTCTCATACATTTTCCTCCTTTCCACTCTCCATCTTTCCTCATTTCCACTCTCCATCTTCACAAATTTAATCCACACAGTTTAATTCATAACCAGCAACTCTCCTTATCGTTTCACTCCACACGCTATCCCTATCCGTTTCCTGAAGCAGCATGTATGTATTCAGGCATCTTCATCCCCAACATCTGCTTTAGGAATCAACCTTTCATATCTTCTGCCTCTCCATACCTGCGCCCCATTACTCTTTATTATTATTTATTCATTGATTCAATGGAATTCGTCGCTTAAAGTTGACTTGTATTACCAAGATGTATTATAAAAACGCGTGAAGGAATTGTTCATTTAAAATAATGTTATGTCAATAAGTGCTCAAAACTGATTACATATTTAGAGCCAAAGTTTCCTAAGCATTAATGGGTAATCTGATCCCTATATAATACTGAATACGTCATAGTGATTCAATGATCAACACATATTAGAAGGAGTGAAAAATATTTAGTTCGATAGTAGGCTTGAGCCCTCATCAATAATGAATTTAAAATTTAATAACTAAAATACATTTTTGACAGCCTAGAAATAAAATAAATGAAACCTCTTTAAAACTGGAATTCCCAAATAATGGCAGAAGATCAATTATAAATATAACATTGAACTGGTCCGCATGTTTGCAAACTCGAGCGTTAACTAAACTACTCCTCCATATATATTTTTCATCCAATAATGTATCATTCTGTAGTATATTAAGGTGTCTACTCTTGCACAGAATTTTTACTAATTTTTGAGCGTTAACTAAACTACTCCTCCATAGAGATATTTCATCCAGTAATATATTATTCTGTAGTATATGAAGGTATCTACCCTTCCACAGAATTTTTCACTAATTTTATGCCTTAAATTTTCCAGAAATTCTTTATTAATTTTGGGTATTATATTATTTTGTTGGACTTTCCATCAATCTCTATTCCAAACTTCGAGAACTTACCAGGATGATTGATAATGTTTTGCCAACTATTTTAAACATATTCATATCTTGGCCTTCCTAATGAAGTGATTACTTGAGTCTCCATTGCAACATACTTTTGTCGCCATTGGTATTCATATCTCATTCTTCCAGTTGCAAATTTATGTAGCTGAGTTCAAAACGTTTCAATATAATAAATATAAACTAGCGTACTTTTTATAACAATATTATTTTTGCATAAAAGCCTGTACTTTTATCTGCTTTTAAATATAATTTCCGAAATTATAGAGGCATTTTATATCGCACAATAAACTTTTGTATCCCGTTGTAATAAAGGTCTGCCACCTATTTTGACAGTTAGTAATTCACAGTCATTTTGAGGCTATCCTCATCATCATGCCGCTTACCTCCAAGAGGTTTTTTCAAATTCAAAACAGGTGGTTGTCACTGGGCACTAGTTTGGGCTGTATAGCGTATGAAGTTGTTGCCAGCCAAACGATGGAATGAAACCTTAAGTTCGATTGTCGTCCAACGAAAGAATTCCTCTACTCAGCATGCCTTTTGTTTTGGATTACTCGACGCAGTTTTCTCAATGTCAATTTCTTAATTTTTACAATTTATTGTTTCACCACGAGGCAGCAAATAGTTCACAAGCCTGTTCCAATATACAATAAAAGTCTCTTTCGTGTCTGAACTGTCTAAACAGTTAACAAGCCTGGTCCAAAATACAAATGACTTTCCTGTCTAAACTCCCTGAACAGTCGACAAGCCTGTTCCAATATACAATACAAATGTCTTTCTTGGCTGATTGCTGCTTTGATTCCGGCGTAACGAAGGTCACTTATGTTTTGTCGCCTGTAATAATTTGGTTTAAAAAATCATCCTTGGCAGCAAAACGCTCCAGTACTTTCAAAGCTCTGTCTAAACGTTTTGTACTCCTCTGTCAACATTTTTGGTAACCATGTTGAATACACTTTTCGATAATGTAAGAGAACGGTCACAATTTCATACGGAACACTTCTTGAAACTGAAGAAAATTTCTGAAGTAAATAAGAGATCTTGTAGGGCCTGTTCTGTATCATCTTTTAGTCAGAAGACAGAACATCGCCCAGTACGCTCCTCGTCATGAACATTGTTGAACCATCACTCATATTGTTTCTTTATAAGCAGGTACGTTTTGAATTTAATTTTTTTAAATAAATATTTATTTGTCGTACCAATATAAGATGGATTAACTTTAAACTAATTTATTAATCATAATTTTGTAAATTAGCCGCAATAATAGTAACTAATATGATATTATTAATATTTTATGGTTTTAGAAAACCACAATCACAAATAATTTCGTCGAATTCAATACAAAGCGATTTTACAATAGAGTCGAATTTCGTCACTAGTTTATATTATAATTAATACATATGAATGAATACCTCTGAACGCATATAATGTATTAATTAAACATAGTTATAGTATTTACTTGCAGCGGCATTTTGATTTATTTGCATTTAATCGCGGATGCATTAATATAAATAAATATAATAATTGCACATCAGCTTGATGTTTAACAAATATATGTATGCGCATACTATTTGTATGTCAAATTTGCGGCTGTTTTCAGTTTTATGGCGGAATCATCACTACGCATTTTGTACATACTAATCCGCTAATGGGAAAATATTACTGTACTTTATTAACGCTGCATTAAACTAATGTTAAAAAATAACATTTGTATATTTTATGCATGGATTTTTATGTTCTAAACTTTTTGCGTCAATTATATTTATAACAAAAGGTAATATTTAATAATAATGTCTCGAATAGTATCTCACAAATATTTGTTGATGTAATTTTTTTTAATGGATTTTGGTTAACACCTGGTTTTAACTGATGACTATTGGCCAGCAGCAATTTTACTAATTTTTATTCTCATATATGTATAAATATAAATGATGAAATGGAAACGCACACACACACACAAACTTCAATAGATCCGCACGGTGATTTTTTTCTTTAGAAGAATCTATCGTCTGTCTGGGATTCGAACCCACAACTCATGGCCAGCGAGCAGACACTTTATCCACTAGGCCCCGCGGGCCCTATGTTTGTTGATGTTGATTATTTAAAATTGTCGTTACTTAACAGCATTTTATTTAATAACTATGCTCAAAAGTTTGCGATTCAGATAACAAATTTTAAACTGTGTGTCTTTTGTACGCATAACCGGAACAACTTTGAAAAGTGTCCCAGTACTTAGTATTAGAAGTCGCCAATATTAATGGTTTTTAAAACAATGGAATAACCATCATCCAAATATTGATAAATAATAAGAGGCTAGATTATTCAATTTAAAAATAGAAAGATGCCAAATATTGTTCGGGATGTATTATATGATACTTAAACCTTCTATTAAGTTAATGTTGCTATTAAATAATAGATGTCGCTTACAACATACTCTCCACTGTTAGTTGTAGAAATATTTTATATTAGAAGGTGAATATAATAACATAAAAATATTCTTCAATTTGGTAACAAAATCAGGAACTTTAGAAAAAACTGCACTATTTCAATTATACACTTAAAAATAATTACATACTGTATACAATAGTATTTACAATATTTGAGAGCACATAAATAGCCTACAATTTTAATTAGTTCAAATTAGATCCCACATATAACATTCTCCACTTTCAGTTATATAAACAATTTCTGAAAAAAATGGTATACGGATAATTACGTACTTTATTAACTTATGCGAAACAAATTGGCTCACCGGCGAATCTGGCGGTCTGGTTTTATAATAAAAGTTTTTCAATTACTCCCATCGGAATGTAATTACCGAAGAGGCCCCTTAAATCGTAATTCCCAATTAAAAGTTATGCACGGTTTTGGGGCAACAGACACGATAGTATTATGTACATCTCGCGGCATCAAAACTGAATTAGGCCGAGCACCTCCGGATCGTCCGCGGCAAATATTTTTTTAAACGCGAAATTCAAATTAGTCAAGGGACTAATAAAAACCGCACCGCTTAATGCGGAAATTATGTCGACATCCTTCAAATTTTAATAACTGCACGTAAATCCGAGTCGCCCGTGGGTAATAGGGGGAAATGTGAGGGGTGGTTATTTAATGAGGATGTAATACACAACGGGACTGGCTATTGAAGATTGCTCGGGTCGTCCCAGTTTTTTTTTTATTTAACTTGTTCGTAAAAATCGATGCTTAACATCGTTATAAGGTAAGAGTACCAGAATATTTTTTAATTAATAAAATTATTTGTTTTTAAACTAAACATCTCGATACAAGGTGAAAAAATAGCGCATGGCATACTTTTCATGCAAAGAGCAAGATGCTCATAAATATTACAATGTAGTAGCTTTAGATCTAATCTAATGTTTTTCCATTTTTTCACATAATTTACTTCTCTTTGCTTTCTTCAGATCTTCATTTTAATATTAATAAGTCATTTATGTAATTTTATAGCTTTGCCTAGTTTTTCCTTAGGGCATTTACTTTGTGTTTTTCTAAATCTATTCAGTTACTTAACTTCATCTGCTGTTTTTCTAATTTAAATATCCAAAGCTATACCTATATCAATCTAAATATACATTGCAAGTTAGTACGTACAAATGGAGCGATACGAATCGGCAGCGTGTGTACAGCTATAAATGAAGTCTTTATTCAAATTATACACCATAGGCTTGAACAGAACAATTCTATTGATTAACGAGCCGGAGGATTTTATGTTATAAGAACTCCTGCTGAAAACTAGTTCTTAACAGTTAAATCAGTGGAGTTTCAGGGGTTTTTACCTTTCAACATTCTATTGATCTATAAGCAAATAGTACCTTCCTTTGTCAGGGACATCCTGTATGGTAGAGATGAGGTTGTTGGATGAAGGATTAATTTAAATTACAAAGGGTTTAAATGTCACTGTCACTGCCACACTACAAAGTATAACGCTTTTCTTTGGTACCAACATCATCTAACCTACAAAGAAGAACATTTTGTTTTATTGAACGTTTTACTAACAATTAAATACTTCCTATTGCGAATGATTATTTTAAGATGAATCTTTAAACTTAAGTTTTTATCTTTAAAAACTAGAAATTGTAACACCGAGAAGGACAGATGCAGACGCGTGCTAGAATACGTTCTCTGTCGCACAGTAACGCACACGCGGTACTACCCCACCTGATGGCTGATGCGCCCTCGACCAGCCGCTTAAATTTATGGCCTTCGGCACCTACAAATAACAGGTGCCCAAGTATTGTCTATATATTATCGTAAATAAATAATCAGTTGTTTACTGAAATTCTACGCTCTTACTTCACCCGGCGAACAAACCTTCCTACAAGATCTGGCAGCCCAACGTTCGGCCCGAATCATCAAACCATCAGATATTATGGTGAGCGAGAGAAAGCGAAGGTGGACAGCTCGGACCAAGACGCACTCTTGGAAATAGCTTTACTCCTCGAAGGTGACGCAGCTATATGGTAGAATGGTGTAAAAGGAAACATATACATATGGAACGATGCCGTAACCAACCTCAATGAACACTTTTCACTGCAACGAGCGAATTATTTAATTTTCCGCGATTTGTTCGCGACCGAACAGGAGGAACCTGAAGGCTCTGACGAATTTATCGCGAAGAAGAGGATCCTGTTAGCGAAAATTAGCAGACACGCTCTGACGGAAGAAATCCAGATTGATACGATATTCAGTTCTATCCACCGCGACATTAGAGGAAAGATCCCAAGGAACAGCATCACACAATTTAAGCAATTGGTGTGAATGATGAGAGAGTTCGAAACCATTCTGCTTGAGAGTAAGCATGATAAAACAAACATAGGCAGAAATCAAAGAGTGCAGTTCGCGTTTTGCTGCAATCACGGTCATATTATAAGTGAGTGTAGGAAAGAGAAAAAGCAATGAGGCTAGAAAAATCTTCAACTGATAAGCAACAGTCATACGAGAGTTCGAAATTTTCATGTTATGGATCCGGAAAACCCGGAGTCGTCAGAAGTAAATGTACGACATGCACACCGCCTCTAGCAGCCAACGCTACAGCAACATTTCGCTCAGTAAGCATCACCACAAAGCAGTGCTTAGTATTATATATCAGTATCGACGGCATCAAAGGAATAGCTTGCCTTGATTCCGAAGCAGAAGCCAGCATGGCCTCAAAATCATTACACCGCATGCTCCATGAATCTGGTCACAAATTTCTACCAGGCAACCTGAAAGTAACGCTCGCAGATGAAAGTATCTATACCAAGACGGTTCTGGAAACGACGGTAATGGTTCAAGTGAAAAACAAACGAATAAGAACAACATTCCACGTGTTTCCTGGAAAATATGAAAACAATACACTCCTAGGCGTCAAGTACGTGGAGGACACCCAAAATATCCTCAACATCATACAGAGGACCTGGTGTTTTCTTGAAGAGCCGAGGAAACAATTCGATTATACATCGACGATCGACAACATGAGAATAGAAAAGTCCGTCGCCACCACAAAACAATCACCAATCAGCATGGAGATAGACCTACCCGAGGACGGATACTACGAAGTGCCACAGATAATCTCTCTACTTCACGATACGTTCGAAACCGCGGCAGAAGCTAACTACTCGCCCGAATTCATCGACGAACTGTGGAATACACAGTGAACCAGAACACGTATGTCTATAAACAGCATTCAAAAATACTTTTTGAGTTGCCTCACCGTCATATAGACTTACAGAGCCACGAAAACGTTTACTTCAAGATGAACTAAACCAACTCCTGGACTCAGACATCATCCAGAAATGTACCGGAAATTAAACGCCGTCACCGTTGCAGACACCTACCTACTGCCTATAATTGATGATTTACTACATTAAATCAGTATCCCGTCCTGGATATCCACCATCGACCTACGAAACGGATATTGGCAAATTCCGGTTGCCATCGAAGATCAACCAAAGACCGGCTTCGTTACTCCGATAAGTTCGTTTTGCTTCAAGCGAATGCCATACGGCCTAAGCAACACACCAGCTACATTCCAGCGCCTAATGGATCGCTTCATCAGAGAGTTACCAACAATTCAACTTCTCGTGTACCTGGATGACCTCATCGTGTTATTCCCCACTTATGAGCAGCACCAAAACGATATACTGCAAGTATTTGAAAAGCTGCGTGATTATCGTCTGAAGATCAATCATGAGTAAACGCAATTCTGTCGCACCCAAGTGCGCTACCTGGGACATCTCATCACCCCGGAAGGTATCCAGACAGATCCGGACAAGACGCAAGCCATCAGCGAGAAACGTGCTCCAAGGAACAAGAAAGAAGTTTTATCGTTCGTTCAAGCATGTTCCTGGTACCGTCGTTTTGTGCCAAATTTTGCCTATGTGGCTCGTCCTCTTACGGACCTCATAAAGAAGAAAGCTACGTGGAAATGGTCCACTGAAGAACCGAGGAAGCCTTCGCCTGCCTAAAGAAACTCCTGTATGATGCGCCAATTCTCCAGCCTGCAAACAACCCGCTGCCTTTCACCATACGAACAGACGCCAGCGACTACTCTATGGGAGTGGTTCTCATCCAGGGGGAGAAAGAGAACGAACACCCCAGGAGCACCCCTCCAGGAAGAATCGAAATAAGGCAGCAAGAAGCAGTCGAAAACCTACAATCGATCATCCAGGCTTAGCAACAAAGGATACGCACTGCTCCAAGGGGTTCTCCATCGATACGACCCTGAAGGTAAGTCCGAGGACGCCCAGCAGGTTGTACCAAAAGGAGAAATCCAACGCGTGCTGCATGCCTTCCATGATGTACCAGAAGCTGGTCACTACGATGTGGAGAAGTAAAGAGCCGCTACTACTGGAAAGGGATGAACAAGGACGTTGCCGAATACATAAGGAAATGTATTTCCTGTCAACGGTACAAACCGTCCAACCAAATCAGAGATGTGAAGCCATCGCCTTCGATCTATTTGGACCACTGCCAGCATCCCAAAAAGGAGAGACAAAGATCCTTATCATCAAAGACTTAACCTCCAAATGGATAGAGCTCTTCTCATTGATGAAAGCCACATCAGAGTGCTGTGAACGAAAGCTTATAGACAAAGTATTACTTCGTTAAAGAATCCCGAAAAAGGTTGTAAGGGACAACATGCCACAATTCGTCGTAGCCGTGCTACAACACATAATAATATTAATAATAATAAACGTCTTTATTCAAAAACGTACGTCTTTGGAATCTGTCATCAATTCACTCCAGCATATTCCGGCCAACCCCGTCGAAGGAAGGAACCGAGACCTCAAGACACAGTTAGGAATTCTGGTAGGGTGCGATCACACCAGCTGGCATGAAACGTTAACATCCATTCGGTTTGGGAAGATCACTACGCTAGACTGATTACACACCCGCCTACCTTCGACCTTCGGTAGGGAGCTACGTACTCCGTATCTTCAAAAACTATTGTCGACCCTAGAGAAGGTTAAGGAACTTGATCGAATCAGCCGAAACGAGGAAGAAGTACGATCAACACCGCCTTCCCTGCCCACCATACCAGGCTAAAGACCTAGTCTGGGTGGCCACACACGCCTTTAGTAATGCCTAGAAGCAGTACTCCTCCAAGATCGCACCTAGAAGAGATGGGCCCTACATGATCACCCGCATCATTAGTCCAACCAGCTTCGAACTGGTCGCACCGAACCAATCAGACCTCTCTTTGGGAATATTTCCCGCCTCCACCCTCACGCCATACCGAGGAAATCAGACGGATGAGATAAAGTCACTACTCCCCGGTCCTTGAGAAAACGAGGACGACCAAGGAAACAATAGATATGGTCCAGCCCCTTATATTTTGCAGCTGTACCATAGGGGGAGGATGTAACACCGAGAAGGACATATGCAGCCGCTCAAGTTTATGGCCTTCGGCACCTACAAATACCAGTTACCCATCGGCCCAACGCACAGTGGTTCAGAACGCTAAAAACGTGATCGAAAATCAAATTTTCAACTTCTTCGTACAAAGTTAAAATTGCACTAATTTAATCTTGAATAGTTGTTCTATTTGATAATATTAATAATATGCATCTTATTTACATAAGTTTTTCTACATTTGCTTTCAAAGTTCAGTAAAATTGAGACGTTGCAGCATATAGAAATTAGGGTGTAATTAAAAAGGCTGTACCACAAGCAAATGCGGTTATTTATTAATGTCATTATAATATTGTTATAGATTGCTAAGTGTATTATTAAGTAGCATTACTTATTATTGGATAAAGTTTACCTAGTACAAGAAAGTTTATTGCTTGTAACCGGTAACCGGATTATAAAAATTTGCCTTAAGTGAAGGATTACGTTTAGTTCTACACAACCCTACACGGAAATTACTTCATTTATGCTTAAATTAGCTATTTGGCTTTGTAAATTCAAAAAAATTAGCTGCCAATATTTGCCTATTCAAAACATATAAAAGAAAATCCCGCATGGTACCCGATCAGTTGAAACGCAACTTTGAGTCGAACCTGTATGCAGATTATTCTGGGCGCATTTTCGAAATTTGTGACGTTGTAAGAGGTTGTGTTTTTGTTGCAGTAGTTCTTTTGAAAATTTGTAACATAATGGCCGCGAAGAAAATATGTCTATTGGTATTAGACGAAGTCTCTATGATAAATGATGATAAATCGACTGAAAGTAAGAAACGAGCAATTTATCTGTTTATACTTGACACATACGGACTTGCCGAAGATGATAAATCAAGTAAAAATATTTTGTTTTGGCTTGAACAAATGTTTTTTCCAAGATATTTTAAATATTGGAAATCGTCCAATAAAATATCTAGTGTTTTTATGAAAAAGCAAAATGTTTGGCGAGAAGAAGAAATTATTTTTCCTTAATCCGTTTACTGCGATCGACCATCAACTTCGGGTATTCGAGGTCGTCCTTAAAAGAGTTCTGCTGTTATAAACAGGCGTAAAACCCAGGAGCTCAGAAAAAGTACATCCGTGGAAAAACTTGTGCAATCAAAGTACGAGAAAGTAGAGATATTAGTACTGCCGATTCGATAATTGAAAGTACTTCAACTACACCAAGTAGAGGCAAACGAATAATGAAAAAATGGAGGAGTCCCGAACAAGAACAAAATGCCATGACACCTGAAGAGGCTCTGTCATTTATTATCTCGGGTGGTTTTACGAAGCAGCAGTATATGCTTATTGGAGCAACAGCTTTAAAACATGGCTGCAAATTATATCCAAGTTAACACGCTATTCTACAAGCAAAAAGACATAATTTTGTATTTTGGACAAAAATTTCTACAATATAATTTGAGGATGTTTTGAAGGTTGTTTTTTTTTTATTAACCCAGTACATACTACTAAACATGTAAAAGTCAATGCATTAAGGGGTGCTTTTGACAAACAAATACTTCGAATTTGCAAACTAAACTTTATAATTTGTATAAAAAATATTCTTCGTACTTGTATCAATTTTTCGCATTTAAGGGTTGTATTTTTGGATAGTTTTGACAAATACGAGTTTTTAATGCATAATTTCAGATTCAGCATACCCAAAAACATAAACTTACTCAACTTTTAATGTAAAATCTGTTAATAGTAAAGAGTAAACAATTTCGATCGCGTTTTTCGCGTTCTGAACCACTGTGCAACGTCAGTCTCAGCCTCACTCGTAGCACTGAAACCAGTCTAATAGTCGAAGCTACCTGGCGAACACTGATACCATTCTTAAGACTCCGTGCTTTATTTGAAAAGTTATATATAAAGTGTTAATAATCTGTTGTTTACTGAAATTATATGCTCCTACTTCACTCGGCAAACAAACTTTCCTACAAAATGAAATTTTCTGATATTTTTAGTTTCCCTATATAGTATATATAGGGGGACTATTGTTTTCGTGATTTTTTTTTTCAAATTTTTTTTTTGCGGAAATATCCGTTTTGGGGTCCTCTGAATCCAAAACACTAATTTCTAGAAAAAAAAAATTGTGTCTGTGTGTGTGTCTGTGTGTGTGTCTGTGTGTGTGTCTGTCGGTGGGCGCTGTATCTCAAAAACGAATAATCTGTTTGAGATAAAACTCCAAACTTAAGGTTTTATCGTTAAAAACTGGAACTGAAAAGCTTTTGGTAAACATTCATAGACCGGAAGTGGATGTTTACTCGAGAAATTTTTTGTTTTTTTCGTGATATTTTTCTAAATATGTAAAATTTTAAAAAAACCGTTCAAACAAAAGCTAAAGGGAATAAAAAACTGAACAAGTTTTATTTGAACATGTTTTTCATAAAATTCTTAACTTTCGAGAAAAAAAATAAAAATTGAATATTTTGACATTTTTTGAAAATTACTAATAAACTATTGGAGTTACGTAAAAGTTACATAAAAAATAATTGTAGAGAATTTAAAATTGAATAAATTATTAAGAATAACTTTTTTGCGTAAACCTCATAGTTTTCGAGAAAAATATAGGGAAACTACTATGATGGCCACATCACCATTTTTCTAAATATGAAACTCAACGATAACTGATATTAAATTTAAAAAGTCAGTTTCGAGACAAAATATTAATTGCCTGCTCCGCCTCAAGGAACACGATCCAGACCATGTATCTTGCGCCTGTGTCAAGAGATGAAATCTACTGCGTAATCCAAAATCTTAAAAATAACGCTAGCACAGGCCATGGAATACAAAGCAGTGGCAATAGAAATCGTAGTCCCAGCCACAATGAACCATTTATTATTTAGCTTACTCTTAACCTACCACACACAATCATTTATTGAAATAGCGTACTCCTGACCTACTACAATAAATTATGCAACTTTTATTAATTTAGCGTACAAATGATTTCCCTTACCATGTTAAAATACAACACTTTAGGACTTTTAAAAAATGAACACATTCATTATTTTCTTCTTTAATTTATTTAACTTAGAGTTTTCCGGAGGAAATACTTATATGGATGCCATTCACACTTAAACTGTTTCAGTTATATTAAAATTGATGTATAAAAATAATCATAAATAATTAGTATATTAATATAATTTATGAAACATAAACGTGAGAGTGTATAGTTCTTGGCATCGGGTAATAATAATAATAATAATATTAGTAATAATAATAATAATAAATCACTTTATTGCCCAATAGGAAACCCCATTTACAAGACAAACATATATATATACACAAATCATAATATACAAAACAATACACTAATATTTAATCTTAAAACAAAATTGAAGCTAATAGACAATATCATTACAAATGATCAAAGAAAATGTCCTCATAGCGAATCATCGCGTTTCGACACATAACCTGAACTAGTGCTCTTCGTAGACAATTGGTACGGGCACCTGGAATGTGGAATGTGCTGGTGTGTCTTGAGCCTGATCTGGGGATATGGAAGTATAGTTTCGACAATAGGAAGGGAGCGTCCACTCTGTTGTGAATGATCTTCCAGAGAAACTTGGGGGTGAGCTCTTCTCTTCTAGCGGCAAGTGACATCATACCATGTCTTTCCAGTAACAAACCCTGATCAGTACCACGTTCGGGATAGATGCCATCTACTTTTTATGATAAATACTTTAAAAATCGACGATGAACACGGTCCAATAGCATGTTTTGATTCATATAAAATGGATACCAAACAAGACACCCGTATTCGAATTTGCTGACGACAATATGCAAAATATAAAGATTTTATTAGGTCGATGTCACTGAAGGGCGCACAAGTACGCATAATAAACCCTAACATTCTTGATGCAGACATTGCGGTGTTGCTAATGTTACTAGTAAAATTTAAGTCATTGGTGAATAAAATACCTAGATCCTTAATCTCGGTAAAGGTTGTGAGTTGCAAGTCATTAATTGCGTATATCGTCGGGATAACATTGGATTTCCGTGAAATAGACATGGAACAACACTTGTGAGCATTAAGGATCAGTGTATGTGATTCACACCAGGATACAAATATGTTAATATTATTTTGTAGAGACACAACATCGTTTGGTGAGGAAATTTTACTGAAGAGTTTAATATCATCTGCGTAGGCTAAAACTTGGCAGGTTAAGGAATCTAGAAGGGAATTTATAAAAATAACAAAAAGTAGCGGCCCCAGATTCGAACCCTGCGGGACACCAGAATCCATTAAGAATTTGTAGGAATGGTAACCATTATAGGCGACATATGCCAAACGATTAGATAAGTAAGATTTCAGTATTTGTAGTAGACTCGGCGCGGCCCCAAGGTCATACAAAAAATGATTTACCATAACAAACAATTTATTAATTTAGTTCCTCTTTGATGTACTATAAATTACAATTATTATTATATAACTAATTATATACTCTTGATTAATTACAAGAAAGCAAATATAATCTCTCACTATAAACTATTTATTTGGCTAGGGAACTTTTGACATGCTAAAATAAATCACAGATAAATCTACTACAATCAACACGTGTATTTATATGCCCACAACAAACCCCACAAAAATCTATAATTATACTATAGTAGACTTGACCTACCAATAAATTATTTATTAACCTAGCTTACCTTTAGCTTATTAACTATTTATTTGCCAGGCGTACCCTTGGCATCCCACAACTAACCACTTATTTGGCGAGCGTATTCTCAACCTATTATAACAAACCATCAATTTGGGTAGCGTAACCTTGGCCTCTTTTATAGACTAGATCCGCGCGCTTCGCCCATTTTACACTTGCAATAATCATCCTACTGAGGGGAACATTTGCAGTGTACTGAATAAAATTGGGTCCAATAGTTCAGTTAAAGAATGGTACAACACCCGTACGACGACAAAACGCAAGATCTACCAACAACATCGCTGCTGCCCGTGAGAGTGTCTCCGAGGCGTCGTTCACAAGAACTAGGTCTTCATCAGACCACAACTTTAACAAAATTTAACTAACCCTGGAGATGAAAACGACTATAAAAAACGATATGTATTCGCTGAGTCTTTTGAATCTGGCCTTGATTTTCATTAAGAAATTGTCGAATTTGGGACGATATAAATCTATATGAGATGCAAGAGCATCGAATGCATCGCGAAAAAGTCACTGCTTGGTATAGATTTAGGGTTGACAGCATCATTGATCCATATTTCTTTGAGAACGACGATAACAAGGCAATCACCGTGAACGGAGGGCGTTATAGATTGATGATTACAAATTTATTTTGGCCTGAATTTGATGATATGGACACCAGCGAAATCTGGCTTCAACCACAAAGCTCATGCCACATTGGACATTCTGCACAAGCGATTTAAAGGCATAATCATCTCATGTGGAGGCCCCCGAGTTCGTACGATTTGACCTCGTTAGATTTTTTCTATTGGAGTTTTTTTAAATCGCAGGTGTATGCGAATACGACCTAAACCATAATTGCCTTTAAAGTTAACATAACCTATGTTATAGGTCAAGTTCAGCCTAATTTATGCGTCAAGATGCGCGATATCCAGCGAAGCCACGGTGAATAATTACATGATGTTATGTTCCATGTATATTGACCTTTGAAACAAATAAATATGTCGATGATATCTCCCACATGGATTGTTTTATTTTAAATTAAAGATAGGAAGCGCTTAAACGGAAGAATATATATGTTTGTCCCCACCTGGCTGTAAGAAAAGGAGGATTTCTCTTGCCATCCAATCCAGCGTTGCCCACATCTCCTAACATAGGTATTTAGATTTCTATAAACGAGAGTACTTGGATCGATCCAATCCTCGACTCACCTCTTTCTAATCTATCCACAACCGTCAACACTCGAAACTGATGTGCCGTGCATTTTCCACCTCCATGTATAACTGATACTCTTCGTGCAAAACTTTCCCCGATTCTGTGCAGGTACTTTTGGAACCAGGATTTGAGTCAGGTGGTACATCAGCATCCTGTACCTTTCTTTCGTCTAAAGCTACAGCACTAGGTTCAGCTCGCCGATACAGACGCCTTTATCAGCTCTTCCTGAGAAAAAAGTTTATTTTTCCTCAAGAATTTCTCTTGTTATCCGGTCTACCATTGGCAATTTTTCTCGTTCTCAGGCTTTCTATAAACGAGAGTTCTTGGACCAATGCCCTGCTCAGTTCTTCCCGTTCTCTCCACAACTATTAGCACTAAAAAAGATGCGAGGGGAGACTGGCAAGACTAGTACTTTGGCGGCCTCTGTGAAAATCTTGTTTTTTTCTTTTTTTTAAACATAAATGTTCTGGATCACTTTTGTAATCTAATTTGAACAACTTCAAGAATTTAAAATGAGGATGACTTAGCACGTCGCTTGTGATATTGTATAGAAAGTGTTTCGTGGTGGCCGTCACGATTAGGGAATTACAAGCAATGGAGGTGGCCCGACGAAAGGGTTTAACAGTAGAGATAGGAGGTTGTTAATGAATATGAAGATTATGATGACTACGGATGGAAAGTTTATCGACTAAACTGAATAAGAAAAAAGATTTATATTTATAAATGGACGCAAATGAGAGACGACCAGAGTTATTACAAAGAGATATTGTTCTCCTTCAGGAATTTAATTATCTCTTTATATATACTTAGTTTATTACAGTTAATCTGTGGGAAACTTCCTTGGATATATTATATATTTTGTCACATAATTAAGTTCTTGCTTCATAAAACAAAGGACATCTATGAAATATGTGATTCAAATCTTGATTTTCGATTAGATAAATGCATAAAGGTGACGATTTTACTCTAATTCTGTGCAAATTTAATTCTGGCGATAGTTGTAATTATATTTCGTTCAATGATAGATTTCCTATACCATGGCTCCTTGTTATATATATGGTAAAATTGTTTATAGTGGTGTCCTTTTTGCATAAATTATTGAAAGAGTTCATTTATCCATTTATTTAAATTCTTGTGTAAATTAATATTAAATCACTTCTTAATACGAAGTTTTCTTCTTTTTCGAGGAGGAGTGATTCTTTGGCAATATTATCAGCTATCTCGTTTCCGTGTATTCCGGAATGTCCTTTGACCCACAAGAATATTACACGTTTTTTTGAGGATGTATTTATATAGTTAATGGATTTAAGAAGAGATAGAATATTGGGATCAGATATATCTTCTTTTATCAATTCTTGCAATAGTGACTTACAGTCAGAGATTATCATATATTTTCACTCTTTCGTTTTGTGGTTGTTAAAATTTAAAGCGCTTTTAATGGTGAAAAGCTCTGCGCTATATATTGAAGCTATACTAGGAAGACGATATTTTTCAATGTAATTTTTATTTTGATAATAAGAAGCAGAGCCACATATTCCTGCTTGATTCTTAGAACCATCAGTAAAAATTTGTTCCTGATTTTCTTCGGAACTGCTTATTGCTTGGAAAGTGACTCGTGCAAGCATAGGATTTGAAGGATACTTGGGGACTAGGACCTCGGGTCGTGCGAGGCGGTAGGGAAAGTTATATATTGGAATTGTACTGAAGTCTAAATAAATTGGTTATATTTTTTTAATTCCGCATAGGATAGACTGAGTTCTGGCGCTTTCTCTTTTTTCCAATATTTATTTGTCATTACATTTATAGAAAAATCATGGATCTTCTTTATTCTTGCATTATCAGTTGTTAGTTTTTTTATAATGTATTTATCGCTTAATTGTGTTCTTCTTGTTTGCAGACTTTGTTCTGAGGTTTCTGCTAGCAGAGCATTTGTAGGAGTCGAGCGCATCGTGCCTATTACTATGAGTAAAGCTCTATATTGAAGAAGATCTAGTCATCTTAGTAATTTATAAGAGGCAGAATCGTATAGTATACAGCCATAATCCATCCTTGATCTTATCAAATTTTTATGTGACGTAAGAACAATTGAAGGGTGGGATCCCCACCAGCAGTGAGCCAGAATTCAAATGACATTTAGTGATTGCTCGCATTGTGTGATTATATTGCTGATATGCAAATTCCAAGTCAATTTCTTGTCCAAAAAGAATCCCAGGAACTTCACATTTTCGTGAATGTACTGAATATTTTTGAGAATAATCTCTTTGCAATTAAAATTCTTCCGGGTAAACACTACTAATTTCGATTTTAGTGTTGATAGATTAAGTTCCAATTCAGCTAACCACCTCGAGAGCTTATCAATAGCAGACTCCAATCCCGAAACACAAGTATTAAATTTTTTTGATGAAGTGTACAAAATTATATCGTCAGCATAGTTCAAGGAATTAATATTTCGTGGTATGTTATTACGTATATCAGAAATATATATAGCGAACAAGATTGGACTAAGGATAGCACCCTGTAAGAGTTCTAGAAAAGAGGACCGCTTTACGACTGTACAAAACATACGTATAGATAGATTTCTCTTATGAGTACAGTTATATATAGTCTTCAAGAATAAATTGAGTATATTAAATTTTGTTTTTAAAATGTCTAATAAGATATTAATTTGAACATTATCGAAAGCAGATTTATTATATATAAAGAATGAGAACATTAATTCCTGGTTTGTGAAAGTATTTAATATTTCCATAACAATGGAAACAGCATTGTCTGTAGTTGATCTAGCTTTTCTAAAACCAAATTGAGTGTTTGGGAGTTTATTTGTTTCAATCCACCATACCAACTTTGCTTTAATAATACGTTCAAAAGTTTTAAAAATACAAGACGAGAGTGCTATTGGTCTATATGAACTACCAAGTTGGGGTCTTATCTGGCTTAAGTATAGGAATGATATTTACATTGTTCCATTCAGCGATCGAAGATTTCCCTTCCAATACTAGATTAAAGATAGTCAATAAAATTTGATTACAGTTTAGAGGAAGGTGAAATAGCATGGAGTAGGTAATATTATCCTCCCCTGGCGCTGTATCTGATGATTTAGATTTAATTGCGTAGTTAAGTTCTTGCATACTAATTGGCTTGCAGAGAAAGTGACTTCTGTCATGTTCCATAATTCTTTATTATGAAAATTGCAAAAGTTTTAGAAACTTTTTTGTAGATTTTAGAACTCTTTTTGTTTTGTCGCATTGTTTTTTAAGTTTAAAAGTTTTTCCTATATTTTGAGAATGCTAAGTTTCTTTGGGCTACAGCTTGGGGGCATTTATTATTCCACCATTTAATGCTGGAATATGTGGTGGTGAAAGGTTTAGCGCTTTTATTAATTATTTTAATTAAACTTATGTATAATGATTCAAAGGACATAATATTATGATTCATTTGTGAAGCTGCAGTATCCGCAATTTGGTTATAAAGTTCAAAATTTGCAGCATTCGTATTCCATTTGTTCTTGGGGAATATTTTTATGGTCAATGGGTAATTTTTTTAAATCGAACAATCAGAGGAAAATGATTAGAACCCAGTAAGTCATTATGTACTTGCCATGACAAATCAGAGGCTAGATCCCCGGAACAAATTTATAAATCAACAGCTGATGGCATCTGGTTTGGTTTTGGTATAATTGTTGGATTGCCTTTATTTAAGATTATTAAATCATGATTATCGATCAATCTATTTATAGATCTACCAGCAATGATAGTATGAGAGCAACCCCATGACGGGGAGTGGGCGTCAAAATCACCACATATTAATAAAGTTGGTTGGGAATTATTAATTATATTATTCCAGGTGTAATCATCGATAAAATAAGAAGGCTTAATATAAACTGAAATAAAAGAAACTAATTTACTTCCGATATTAGTATTTATAGCCGAAATTTGTATGTAGTCGTTATTAAATTGATCCATAGGTATTATTGATAATTTTATTTTATTTTTTTATGAAGATGCAAGATACTTCTCATTTGTCAGGTCGATCAGCCCTTACACATTTATAATTTTTGAATTGTACGTTTTGTTGTGGTTTGAATCACGTTTCAGATATTAGAATCATGTCATAAATTAAAGAAGAATTATATATGTATAATGAGTTTCTGTTCAAATTTAATGATCTCGCGTTCCACTGTAATATACTATACAGGGCCATTTCTGGAATTTAGATTAGTATATTCTTTATTTAATAGTAAATCAGTCACCAATGACTCAATATCATTAATTTGGATGTACATCGTTTACGATTTTAATTATAACTTCCTTAATTTGATTGTTATGATAACTAGGGGGAGAGGGGTTTATTATCGGCCGATTTGGTGTTAGAGTAGTAGAGAACATCGGTTGTATTTTTAGGGGTGGGGGTGAAGTATCAGCATGATAGTGGTTAAGCTTAGGTGGAATACGTATATTCGATGTTACATTAAGTACATTTTGTTATACTTGTCGTTTTTCGGGGAGAGATTGTGAGGAATATATCTTTTTTTAGCAACATCTGCAAATGATGTCATTTAACGTATATGTATTTTTATTATATGCTAATTCCATTTTCTTAGCACGGAGCTGTTCATACAAAGGTCACGTTCTGGATAGACTTTAGTGATTTCCAAAACAGTTGAGACAATAATCAATTCGTTTGTTGTATCTAGGTTCTGATTTACAGTTCTTACTTAGGTGGCCGAGTCTTATAGCAGCTTACTACAGGCGAAACGTAAGGCTCGACTTTACATGCGCAACAGAAAATGTTTATATAATAAGGCAGATTCTGTCCATCAAAGTTAATTAGACATGTGCATTATCGACATTCAATAATATATTCATCATCTTTTTAAATTTTGTTTGTGAACCTTTTAATGTCGATATCTTTAACTGGCGATTCAATATTTGTTAGTAACTCTTCCTTTTTTAAAGACTTATCGACAAACCTAATCACTCCTCTACTGTGTACATAAAAGCTAGGAATGTAAACATAAAGGCTTGATTGTGTTAGATTTCTTTTCGCAAACACGTTTGCCGATCGTGCGTTTTTAAATTCAATGCATAATTTTGATTTATTTGTTATATTAATAACATTATTTTTATGTACTACACGGTTATCATATAATAGTTTGCTCATGCGCATGCGACTTAAATGATTTTTATTAATATGTTCTACAATAACGCAATATGGACCATCTTCACTTTATATGAATACAACTATATAAGTACTTTCAAAAATATATTGTAAGACGCTACAATTGTTTCGCCACACTGTGGCTTCTTCAGGCGAAACAATTGTAGCGTCTTACAATATATTTTTGAAAGTACTTATATAGTACCATCGTCTGTCTCTTTATAGTAATATTTAATTTTTTGAGATGAATCGGCAAGAATGATATTAGACTGCGCTTTTTGTGGAGATTGTTCGAATTGAAGTTATCAGCTCGAGCATTGTTCGCGCTAAAACGGTGTTGACTATTTTCATCAATTGATGAACATTTATTTAGATCGCTAATAATACTCTAGTTGTTAGTGAGATTATTCAGAACATCATATACCGGGTGTGGCACTTAAGACGCCTCGGACCATAGCTCCCTTACGATAAAAGATATCGAAAAAAATCTAAGAGGAAAGTGGTGCATAATTACCGTCGCTATGTTTCAAAAATATTTTTAATCATCAGTGGCGTGCCGTACTCCAGTGGCGTACCAAACTTATGTTTTTTTTTTAAATAGAATGCCCTATTTTTTATTGCAGATTTGGAAAGTGCTCGGAGAGTACTTATTTTTTTATCTAACATGTTATACGCTTCACTTTAGCGGTTTCGCTCTTATAACCCCTTTTTTCAAAATTGCGCCCCATTTTTGAGATTTTTTTGTAGAGAAACTAATTGACGCCGGCACCTAAATTTTGAATTGAAGTACAGGTTAAGACCTCGTATACCTTCACATAATTTTTTTCGGGTTTTTGAAACATAGAGACGGTAATTATGCACCACTTTGCTCTTGATTTTTTTTCGATAGCTTTTATCGTAAGGGAGCTATGGTTCTAGGCGTCTTAAGTGCCACACCCGGTATATCTAACGTATTTAATTTCCGACCCAGTGTCTCCTATAAGGGAAACATTTTCTCTGTCGTCCTCTTCCCCGTCCATATGGGAAGAGGTCGTAGTCTACTAACTAATTAATTTAACTAATTAACTAATTAATTTATAATAACAACTATTGTTAGTAATAATGAAAATAAATAAATGGAATTCTCTGACCGGTTTCTGGAGATGTTACGTATCGCTTCACAAAACACAACCACTCTGTTCGATTGCTAATGCGAAACTGGGTAGAAATCTTGCGATGCTAAAGCCCATATTTTTTTTTTTATTCAAGTACTTGGGCCTGCCCTTGATCTCTCCAGTTTTAACGAAGATAATGTCGTTGGCGAATCTCATTACGTCTACCTCGTGCGGCATCGCTAGTTCGAGGATACCTTTGTAGACCAGTTTTCACAGTCAAGGGGTCAAAGACGGACACCTCCCTTCACCTCTCACATCTTCAGTATACCGTTGCGTCCTTAAATTATTTGTTAATTTTGTTTCCTCGTTGCGGTGGATCTTTACCTCATACATGGTAGTGTTTATTTAACTGAAAGTACCCAGTTAGGATACCAATCAGAGACTTTAGGTTTGACCTGGTGAGATTAACACAATATTGGGCAACTTTAGCGTTGGGTGTTCGTATTATGCTTATTCAATGAGCACAAGTAAAGACGTTCTTTCACAATGCTAATCATGTCCTGCAGCATGTTTAAGAAATTGCTATTGAAAAAGGGTATCTTTTCGGTTTAACCAAATAATTTCATATTTTCAAAATTGTGTATACTTTTATGCATAGCTCTATTAGTTATTAAAAAAAAGGATTTCTTAATTGGATTATAAAAATTTAACTTTTCGTGAATAAATATTTCAGTTTAGCATATACCTAAATTAATATCGGTCTATATAGCTTCATACTGTCAACATAAAGCATCTTACGAAATTTAAAGCCGCTTCGGTGAAAGGCTCTAAAGCATTATAATAATTGCATGGAAGGCATATAACATAGAACGTTCAATAATTTCTGTCAATTAATGCCTATACACGTCACGTTAATCCATGAAAGTAATTTGTTGTATGAAATTAAACAGTAATTACATACGCGACGCAATTACGCAAATGAAAATACCAGATAACGATCGTACCCGCGTACCCATTGTACCAGAGCTTGTAATTTCAGATAATGAAGATATAGCGTAATATTGTTGGCTTAATTAACGTGATGCTGAAGTCTTTGATGTCGGTTACAATCGTAGCGATTTGTTCGGCGGCACTAATTAATAGTCATCTGATAACCTGTGACATTGTATCGGTGTTATATAATTACTATAAACTCTAATTGCATAGATAATGAGGCCCTCAGTGAGCGTTGCAGATATCTGCGAGTATTCGCAGTACGTCTTCAAAGTGATAATTGTTATAATTGCGAGCGTAACATGTTATTGCTAATAGTCTAGGGTAAACATATTTAGCACCGGAAGCATTGCGCTTTGATAATTTCTGTTTAAAATTGTATTTTATTGTTATGTTTATCAGTGAATATTTTATATTTATTAATTTATACCTTTAAACATTGTAAGCAAAAAAAGAACATAAATGGGTATTTCCTAAAACAAAATGTATTTGTTTTTAACTAAAAATGTTTATATATAATTAACCCTATACAAAACTATTAAAATTTATTAATAAATGTATATTTATTAACTTTAAATACAGTAACTTTAATTTATAATTTTTGTAGTCATTATGAGTTAGTTATTATCAAATACGAAATATAGGGGTTTCTATATTTTACATATAACATTTATCTAAGATGGAAATCAATACAGCTTATTAAAACTAATGATAATGCACAATAATTTAAAACAAAAATGAAAACCAAATCTAAAGAAAACTAAACATACAAGTTTATTTGATGGAATAAGCTTGTACTCATTATTAAGTTCCGCAACGCCTCATGATTTTATTATTACGAGATTTCTAGTCGTCCAACTTTTGTGTTGCTTAGTTTATACATAAAATAATAATCGGGCGCGAAAAGTTCGATAGAATTATTTGAATGAAGGACGTCGGAAATTCTTTATAAATCCGTTATAAATGTCGCGTCGTAAATATTTCAGGGCGGAATAAGTTGGAAAGCAAAACATTCTAAATACTTATACCAGGAACGCCATGAATTGTTCAGCAGCCCATTTGATAATGCAGCATTAATGCAATAGGCATTCCCGCCCTGCCGAAAATGCGAAGTGGAAAATTTCCCCTCCGAGCTTTATTAAAATTTCATCGGTTATTGTGCCCCCCGGATATACAAAGAAAATACGTGAGGCATTCGTAAAGTGGCAATCAATATTAAATTATGTCAAGAATGCGGTTTAATGGAATCGATGATTTTCAATAAGGACCCGGCCGGGTCTAGAATTTTGGGCCGTACCGGGGGTGCCCCTAAAATTCCCGCAGGGAGTATTATGTGTGTGCGTATCTTTATATTCTTGACGGTGGCGGTTGTTTCGGGGCACGCTCAAACCGGCTCTCAATTTAAGACCCACGCAACAGCTTATGTCTATACAGTATATTGTTTTATCACATCCTATTAATTTTTTTCTTTCATGTTTTATTACATTTATTGAAAGCGATATCAAAAAATTGAAATATTAACATTAGTAATAATCAATATCATATTTGTTGTTTTAAAACACTGTTTTTAATTTTTATAGAATCCTGTTTCATAATTGATGATTTTCAATAGATACATACCTATGAACATTTTAGTCTAATATTAGATATTAAATAAATTATTAAATTAACCGGTGTCGATCATTTTATATAGCTAATATTTAATAAAATCCATAGTGACAATTAGTAGTAGCATGCATATCTTTCTTTTGATATGAGTGTGAATTTAATGATTACTTTAAACTGTATTAGCATTAAGAGCTAAATTTGATAGAGAAAATCAGTTCTTATGTTCCATATTTTTATTTACTGAGTATTACCTTTGATAATGAACTGCAAAGGTTGAAACACTTGTCAGGAAACTGAAAATAAAAATATGGAACATAACAAGTGCTTTTCTTTATCAAATGTATACATCCCGTTTCATCAAGAATGTATCATAACAAGAATTACCTTTTTTTAGAACTAAAGCTTAAATTGGGTAGAGTATCGAAGATGTGAACTTTCAGTGGCTGCTAAATCAAATGTCATCTTCCCATTTAATTTGGTAATTATTTACACCTCTTTGTAAACTATTCAAGAATAATATAGTGATGAGAAGTTTATATTAGGAATTATTGGTTACAGCAAAAATAAGAATACATGTATCAGATAAATTTAAAATATGAATAAGGATAAGGTAACTCTGGTTGTTGAGCCCTTTGCAATTTTATTTCTATTCGTGAGAATTAGAGGGAAAAGGCAAACGGATAGGGAAGTAATTAAAAAATTTTAGTGCAGATAGAAGTGAAGAATTTTTTTTTTGTGTAGCTCCTGATTTGTGTAATGTATATTTAAGACCGATTAGAAGGTATGGGGACTATTGAAATAAAACAACACAGTTGGGAGAGTTTTCTTTCAATGTGTTTGAAAGTTTTATCATATACCCGGCTCGACAATTTTACCTTACGGCTTCGAATAACTTGAAAACAATGCATCGTAAAATAAGGGGGGCCGGGAAAGGGGGTTAAGAATATTAAATGCAAACCCTTATTTTTATTGCAGATTCCGAAAGATAGTAAAAAATATGTTAATTGTAATCCTTGATTATTTTTGTATGCCTAACAGGTGGCGCTGTAATCATGAAAATATGATTTTGCGAGAAAAATAGGGGAAGGTATTTTGTCAGAATCCGATATCTTCCTCAAAAAGATGTGTGTGTGTGTGCGTGTGTGAGTGTTTTTGTGTGTGTGTGTTTGTGTGTGTGGGTGTGTGTGGAATTTTTCTAAAATAAGAACGGTTTTATTTCATCTGAATCTGTTAAATCATTTTCGTTTCAAAAAATCAAATTTTTAGGATTCTAGTGCCATCTGTATGGAATTCGAAAAAAGTCGCCAAATAAAAAATGCATATTTTTTTACGCTCTTTCCGAATCTGCAATAAAAAATAGGAGTTTCCATTTAAGTTTTTCTGGCCCCCCTTAGGGCCAGGGGAACTATTTTTTCAGAATCCGATGTCCTCCTCGCTAATATGAAAGTTTCCATTCGGCACATTTTTCATTACGATGCATTGTTTCTAAGGTATTCGAGACCATAATGTAAAATGGGACACCCGGTATAGTACATAGTATAGATGTGAAGCAAAAGTCGATTCATAGATACTTACTCTTTCAGGGAACAAGGAGAGTGAATCTGTAGACTAAGGTAATAAAAAGAGTGACAAGTTATGGCTTAAAGATGTGAAGATTAGAGAGGAAGCTAAGTTTAGAGAATTTAAATAAAAAAAGAGCGAAAAAAAATGTGAAAACGGTTTCAATGCTTAGAGCGTGACATTGCTAAAATAAGAGGCCATCCCCTTCAGTATATATTTGAAGATGACTGATGCATGAAAGATTTCAAAAGTATCTGTGAGTATGTAAACTAAGTAGGGTGGAAAAGGTCACCTTGGTAAGAGCTAGATATGAGTAAGTAGTGAGAGAGGAGCATAAACTAAATGGATAAAAAGTATGAGATGACTGAGGAGTTCGAGGAACTAAGCGAGAAGTTGGTTGGAAGAAATGAAAAGTTAATAAATAAATAAGAGAATATGAGGTCCTAATAAAGACTTAGTCTAAATTAGGATCAAATAAGTAGATCAAAAGGGTCAAAAAAAAGATAATTAAATTGTTATGTATTATGTCATCTTTCTTATTTTTACAATATTTTATACATTTTGGTATTAACAAGAAGCAGTTAGTGATCTAATGTATTTGTTTGAATTTAACTAAATTAGAATCTATTCGAGTTATCCAAGACGAACTGACGCCATAAACCAAAATATTCATACTCAAACCTGAGCATCTACACGGGTATATTAACTCTGTTATCGCTTAATGAAATACTTCCGGAATGTTTTACTTTTAATGTTATTCAGTTTTTTCATCATATTTAACTTAGCCTTAAAACAGTCATTTAATTTTTTTTCTGTTTGTGAAGAAAATATATATATATATATATATCAAGAGGCAAACCAGAAGGGGTTGCCAATATTTATCTATTTTTTGGCAACATTTTAACGACATTGAGATGATTGGCTAAAGAGCTGTAGTAAATAATAAACAATCACTACTTCTAAAGATAAGAACTATATAAAGCTATTACTATTGAAAACAAGGAATCTAATTCTTCAAGATAGCAATATGATTCACTTTGGAGAAGGGTGAATTTATGCATATTCCAAACATATTAAATAAAAACCTCTACTGCATTTTGATGTCGTGAAACATAAAATCAAAGAAAATCATACTAAAGAGAAAGAAAACAAACCATTTATCCCATTGCTCTAGTAAACATTAATATTTCATGGAACTAAAGTCACACGGAGTTCAGATTGCACTTTTACCTGAGTACTGAATAGACCTTAATCTGGTTACCTCACGGTTAAGTATTTGAACCATATGCTCCAAAGGGATCCAGTCTTGCTAGCAGGTATTCACCATCATCTAGATTCTGGAATCTAGGATCAATAAATTATATTAAAGTTCTTTACGTCGTTGTAGAAAATTTACTAGTAATTAAATAAGTAATTGTGGAGGCTTTCACTACGTGATACATTTTGATAATCCAAAATAAATAAACAATTAATTTTGTTGGTATCACTTTTTATTAAAAGTTAATTGTATATTTATAATAATAATATAAAAATACCAAAACATTTCGTTAATCTACAACAATGAGCCTTACTAAGACTACAAAACAAATCACTTATTGAAACAACTACTTCTCTGGGTAATACCTCGCAGATATCGGTGGAAGAATTATCCAGAAAGGTGATTTGTTTTATAATCTTAGTAATAACTAGTTCAAAGTGCGGTAAAAGCTGTATTTACATTGTAAACATTCTTTGGTTCTTTGAACTGGATATAAATTTATTTAAATCTAATAATTTGGTGTTATTAGGCAGAGTTTTGGACCAATGAAACTGACTTCAGTTTGAGATGTCTTTAAGCTAAAGCATTCCAAGTGTAAAATACGAGCATGGTCGTGGGCTCGGCTTTTATATTGAATAATTTAGTGATTTTGTGAACGAAGGTAAGATATTCCATTATGTATAAACTTAGAACAGATTAGAATATCCAATTTAGAAAAAGCTGATTTGCAGTCAATCTGGTCTACTACCCTAATATCCCATCTTTGGAGGCCAAAACTTATTGGCATAATCGCCGAGTGTTCCCACAATAAAATACTGTACAATGACTTTCTATTAATGCATGATAAACTATTTTGCAACTTTTGGTATTACATTATTGAGGTGAAGAAGTTAGTTATGCCATTTTAGTTTTGAATCTAGATGTATGCCTATAAATTGTACTATTGTGAGCTCGGTATCATAAAGAGAACATTATATTTGTTGTGTTATCTATATTGATGGTTAACTTGTTTGCAATAAGCCATTCCTTGGCTTGCTATACATACACCTTGTTCTTAAGCATAGTGTCATCAGCATATAGTACCAATGAACATGAGCGATCCCAAGATTGTTCCTTGAGGAACACGTTGTTATTTGATGTGACATAGTGTGCTGCACAACAACATACATGATTATATAGAAATATAGTTTCCGTAAAATAGGCTCGTGAGAGACACATTCAAAAGCCTTAGTTAGGTCTATCAATGTGGCTACAGAGTACATACTATTTTCAAAATCTTTATTTATTTCATTTACAAAAGTAAGAACTGCACTCTATATAGCGAAAACCATATTGCTCATTTGACAAGACGTAGGATCTCCATTAGGATCTCCATTTTTTTTGTATATAGGTATTATGCAAGCTCGCTTTAAACATTGTGGGAAGGTACCTGATTTTATGGATAAGTTAATTAATTGTGTTAGGGGATTGATAATTGCTTTTTATACCCTTTACAGGCCTACATTAATCCCAAAATGTCTCTCTATGTTGAGTTTTGAAGTTGCATTATTGTATTTCTCACAATATTTGTTGGGATGGATGCCATATTTGATAAATAATTAATTGGGCCATTTTCTGGTTTTTGTATTTTGTATTTTCAAGATTAGTGGCAATATTTTTAAAAAGTGTATTTTTAACGTTAGGATCTAGATAACAGTTATTATCAAACTTAGGAATATATATTCAGCTATTTCTCTTGTTTTACATAGGTACTTCTTACCAAATTGGTGTGAAACCAAACTACAGATACATTTTAAGCATTAGAAGCAGCCATTAATCGGTCTATTAATTCCATTAAATATAAGTACAAGATAATAAGGGACAATAAAATATTTTCACAGAGATAAAAAAGCCCTAATATTGGTTGCTGCATAAGTAAATAATTTCTTTAGCAGCTTCTGAACTCGGGGTTTTCATGGTGAGAGTTGAAAGTCTCTTATATTTAACCTAATTGCTTACATAAAAGTAACTAAACATAATAATAGATACGATTTAACGAATATTTTAAATTAAAAGTCATTCTGTGTCTACACCAAATACACGGGTGGGTGGCCCGTGTATATTCATTATAAAGTGACGACCTTTCCTGTTTCTTTTTTTTTCAGAAATTGCACTCAGTACGTGTGAGAATTTACCATGGAAAAATATAGCACCAAAATCGTTTAGTTTTACTTTGAGAATTAACATTCAATTGTAAGTCGTCATTTTAACGTTGGAGATGTACCCTCGGAGGCAATGATTCGACGCTTAATTGATCGTTTTGAGAAACAAGGTTCGGTAGGTGCCTTTCCACGTACCAGGAAACCACGAACAGCTAAGACAGAAGGAAATGTGGATCTTGTGAGGGGTGGTATTGAAAAAGACCCAGAAACGTCCACTCGGAGGCGAGCTACTCAACTTAACATCCGTCGAACCTCACTATAGCGACTTTTACACGGTTTACATCTTTATCCGTACAAGATTCAGATTATAAACGACGGCTGAACTATGCCCTCAGACTTCAAAAATTGGCGATCGTATACAAATTGTGATAAATCTGTTGATAAGTTCTAAAATCTGGAATTTATATTCTACTATATAATAGTCAAATATTTATACACTTTTTTTACAAACGTTTAATGATGATGTCCTCATCAGAGTCCGAAAAATTCGGATGTGAAAGCTGCTGCCGAAGCAACTAGCAAGACCAGGGCCACGTGGTGTTGAAGGAAGAGTTCAGCTAGGAAACGTAGAGAGCAAAGTATCCTGCTCCTAGGCCAGGACGTAGCTGTAGCCCTACCTGGGGCTCCAGATTAAGGCAAACCCGAACTTCAGCAGTCAGGTACTGAAGGCGTTGATGGAAGCACAGCGCACGGCTGCAGCTCATTCCTGCATGATGGCCAACATAGGAGGACCGTCAAAGACAGCGAAGTCCAAGCTGACTTACGGTGCCCTGATGTGGGCTACCTGCACCTGAATCCAGCGTAACGTGGATCCACTACGACAGAATCTGAGGCTTGGCGTACTGCGTGTTACGCGAGGGTACTAAACGAACTCAACCGAGGTCATCCAAGTGCTACCAACCTCTCCTCCCCCGGGCCTGGAAATAGCAACGAAGACTGAAGTTCATGCTGCAGTGAAGAGAGGATGGTCAAGCTCGAGTCCAGGAAACGACTGCTGCAGAAGAGGGTGGGCCCGCACACTCATCTTAGTAGCTTAGTACCTGTGCCGGATCGTAAAAATGAAGAACACAAGGCTAAGGTGGTGAATAACTTTAGGTTTTCCACCGCTTATTTGAATGCCAAGAAAGGCAACATAAAACAGGAGATGTGAAAAAGAGTCTGGGACGTCGTTTAGGCTCGAGGAGTTTGAAGGAGGTCCAGCTCGGAGTTCAATAGAATGTTTGCTTGGCTAGGCTCAGTTATTACATTAAATTGAATATGTATTTAATGTATTCATAAAAGTTTGCAATAATAAAGAGTCCCAAAGAGGACTAGATGCGAGAGGACAGTAAGGGTAATCGGTGAAGTATTATCATAGTTCCCTCAGTCTCCTCGAATTCAGTAGAACCAATGTCGTGCGCAACTATAATGCCCATAAACAATGTGATGAATACTTTTGTAAAAATATAAATTTTAAGTTGGTTTCTAATAAAAACTAGAAAACTACAATTCTATCATGAGGAACTATGTAAAACGTAAAGAAAAAAAACATTCATTTATAAATTCCGCTCTTTCCATTTTGTAAAATGGTTAAATTATTATTAAGGAAGCCTAGGTAGCTTTAAAGAACTTTGGCTATAGTATGGTAGTAAAGAAGAAGCAGGAAGGAAGAATGAAAGAAGGCGACAAGAGGCAGCAGCTTTCTTAGCGACCAAGGTGTGGAGATCGGTAGGAGAAGGGAAGAATGCCTAATAATGTTATCATTGTCTGTGTCCTTCTTCAAGCAGAATAATATGGAATATATGCTTACCCAGGAAGTCTTGAATCGTGGGACTAACTCCAGCAAAAGAGAATTAGGTTAGGATTACCAATATTTTGGAAGGAAAAAAAATCATTATACGTAAATTTCTCTGGAATAATTTTTTCATGAAACAACAGGCAGATAATTAATAAACACTTTATTTGTTTCACTGATTTTAATTGTTTATAATCTACAAGCATTGCGCTGGATTAGATTAGGTGATACACCCATCTTGTTTGGAGCGAAGAATTTTCGGAATGTAATTATTTCCAGTTTCATATTAGAATTTCTGAAAATGCATGAAAAATTCTGGAGAAACTTAAATATCTGTCGTCCTTTAAATTAAGGAAAAAAGAAATTGAAATTGGTTAGTATTGTCATAATATTAAAAAGAAATTATAAACTCTAGAGGATTTTTATTGTTACTAGTATTTTAATATTTTTATATTGAGTTAGATTCAGTTTGGAGCAAAAATAATAAAATGTCGAACTAGAATTTTTATATTATTTTAAAGAATTCCTCTCAACTTCAGTGTTATTATTTTCAATTTCTTCAGAGTGATAAAAATTTTCCATCTCAACAATATCACCATAAAATTGAACCACCAGTTTCGTTTGACGGAGAAAATCAATTTATTTGTATTTTGAAGGTGGTTCGATTAATGTGAATCTATACAAATTTGTATTGAGTGATTAAAAAATTTACACAGATCGTGACCTATATTTTAAAGATATAAAATTCCTTCAAAATATAAAATGATAAATCTAAATTATGTGGGAATATTTTTCTAGTTGATTGTGGTCGTACTCTTACCTTTTCAAAAAATTGTTCTTCTTTATCAAACTTTTTTTATCAGTTTATCCCAAGTTAATAACATAGTTTTTCATAATTTCCTTATAACTGTATATTATCTTTCGTTCAATAATCGAGAAAGTTTTATTTTATCTAAGTTTTCAATATTTGTATCGCTCTCTATTTCTAAGTCATTTTTATTTATTTATCTTTAATCTTTAATTTGTGCTGAATAGATCTAGAAGAATCTGAAGATGAAATTGAAAGGATAAGAAAGCTTTGCTAATACTCAAGGTTTCATATATTGTTGATGTCAAAAAATATGTTTGGTTTAGTCAAAAACATACACTACTACATGAGTATGTTGCTGTGTATGGCTAAAACCCTTTACAAAAAACATTCACCACTTTCAGTCAGAGTGATTGGTGCGAGAACTGATGTTTTATTAAAAACTATTACTTAATTCGTAAATTCAATAATTAATAAAATAAAATAAAGTAGTAAAACAAAGTCGTCGGGTCTCCTTCTTTATTAATTTATTTATAATATACCATATAAGATAAGAAAATTTAATTAATGAAAAACATCCATCAACCTTTGTTTCTATTTTTTTTTTGCTAAAATATAGTTGATGCTTGAAGCCATTACTTTGTGATACATTTTGAAAATTAGGACGATAAATAAAATTCACTTTGTTGTTATCACACGCGGTTTTTTATTATTAGTGACCGGTTTCAACCATTACATGGTCATTTTCAAACTACAATTGTTTTATTTATCGTCCTAATTTTGTTAAAATAGTTAAAGCATATCTAATACGTGCTTAGTTTAAAATCAAGTGTCGTAATAATTGCGTGTTTGTTACAAACCAATTGCATCTTATTGATGGTACCAACGCGTACAATTTATGAACATTGCTTGTCATTATTACGGAGATATTTCTAATATACGACATCCCCAATTAAGCCTTGCCGTTTTCTACGTAGGAATCGATAAGGGCAAAAGTGTGATTTAACTTCTCTCCTAGTTCATGTTATAGCAATTTAAGGAAGGACCGGCCATTCGGCCATCAAGAAAATATATGGTCTTCCAGATTAAAGTAGGGAAAATGCTCTACCATATATTCTCCAGTTCTCTAATATATAGGTAAACGTAAACTATTATACAAACTAAACAAATATATTAAACAGAAAATACATAGAAACTATTCAATACAGTGGATGATATAAATAGAAATTAAAACTTAACTTTTAATAGAAGAAAATAGCGAATTATTAAATAAAATCATTGTATTACTGTTTAAGATGGGATAATGTTGATATTTCATCAAGTACAGAAGATAAAAAAATATCAACATAATAAAATATGAATATAATCTCTTATAAGTTAGGTTTGTTTTTTTTCTTCTTTGTAATTTGGAAACTGATGTAATAAAGTCAAAAAACTTTCTGTATATATGTATATGTTTTACTTTTCTATTTAAATAAAGCTAGATAGATGAATGTATTTTGTCTAGTGAAGAGTATTATCTTCTACTTAGATTTAAAAATTATAAGAACAAGATTTTTAATTCTTAAATGTTGTCGTCGTTCATTTGGTGGTAAATTTATAACTATTGATTTGAGAAAATACTTTAAAAATTTGGTTTTACCTTTGTAAGCTTAAACTTTAAAATTTGATGATGACCAGCTTGTAGTCAAAGCTACAGGCAAATATCAATTATGGAGTTCTTTATCAAATTTACTTCTAGAATACTTTTAGAAATTAGTTTTAGATTTAGTTGTTTTCTTTGGAGAATAAACAATGTAATCAATGCTTTTAAATATTTAACATTTGTTATTATTATTATAATAATTGATAGCTTAATATTAGGAAACACCAAATATATTACTATGATTAGAACAAATAGAAACAAAATAATTATGAAACTATTACAACACAAGTTTAAAATAAATATCTACTTCCAGAAACCTGCTTAGTCTTATTACTAAGGTATTACAAAATATTTAGATGATTTAATAAATTAGAAAGTAATTAATCATAAAAATCACAGCGATTTCAACAAGACGGATGAGAAAGGAAACTGGCTCTAAGTGTATCAAATTTCTTTTGTTCCCAATCGAGAAAATCCAAACATGCATGGTATGCCCAAGTTGATAAATGATTCAGTAATCCCGAATCCTCATTTCGCAGCGAAGGAAATCTCCTTTGGAATTTTTAAAGCGGGACCCTAATATCGGGAAAATGCGGCCATGAATATAAATACTGATAGCCTTATCAGGGATAATGATGAATACAAATACAGCCGAAACAGAGGCGGAATATAAAGGGAAGCGCGATGGGGCAATTTCGGAATCGAAAATAAATTTGTTTATTATTCCCTCCCGGACAAAAAGGTAACGGAATAATATTCGCATAGATATAATTCTGGTTTTGGAACGACATCGGGCGGGTGGTCTTTTTTTTTCTCCTTCTTGCGAGCAACAGGGGCGTATTTGGCTGGGGAAACAATCGGTTCGAAACCTGTATTAAATATGTATGAAGCAATCATATCGCATTATTCATACTGGGGCTATGTTTCTGTGCTCTCTTTGAAACGTGTATTTGACAAATACTCGTATAATATCGCCATCTGTTTATATATTCCATTAGGTGCTCTCAGGCGTCGCTGGCGGTCTCGCGATGCTTTAAAGACACATTTCGATGCCGGATTTATTGATTGTATTCAAATTAACGTCTGTTTTTCTTTACTGCACCCAATATATTCTGCAACTGTGTATAAATTTCACATAATGTACAAAGATTTCGCAATGGAATTGGTTGCTCCCGATGAAACGGTATTTGTTATTGCTCGAACGGCGAGATTTCCCAGCTAGTGTAATAAATTAAAATAGATAATAGTTTATGTAACAATTTGCCTAATCAAATTAACCACGGAGAAGTTGTTAAACTGCCGGTGGCATTATTCGGTCGGAAATTTGAATTCGAGTTTACTGGACCCTTAAGCTGACCAAGGCCAGATTATAGATCGCAACATTCTAGTCATACATAATTTATAATCTTATTTAGTACACTAAATAACCACTTGTCTTAGAAATCTATAGCTTATTTTTGCAGTACAGAACGATATGATATAAAAAAATGAATAATTGACTTAAATGATTAAATAAATGATATTATAATTAATAATCCACTAGACGATTAATTAGGCTGATACTAATATTAACTATCTCTTCTATGACATTTTTATACCATGTTGTTATATAATCCCTATGTCAAAAACGGCTTAAAAAAGGCTTTATGTACTAACAAAAAAGATCTTCGACTCATTGGTATATTATGTAGTCTGTTCAAAATTTTAGAAAAAGCAATTCAATCTTAGAGAGATGGCTACACACCTTTATGTGCTTTTCAGGAAGATTATATTAGCTTTACAGTTCTCACTGGTGTGACATATAAAGGGTGATTCAGATTTGACTTTAGGATTTGAAATGCGCGCCAATTTGGATCTTTAAATATTGGAAGATTACAGTTTAACACATGACAAAATCATTATGTATGTATGTATGTATGCATACAATAAAACAACGCGTATAGAGTTTTTTTATGAAAACAGGCGATCTATTACTATTATGCGAAGAAAATTTCGACCCCTGTTTGGACGTAATTAAGCGTGCGTTCAATTTGTAATCTACTAAAAAAAATGGTTATTAATACACAAGAAGTTGATATCAGTCCAAAAATCGTTCAGATGAAAATATTGCTCGTATACGTGATATGTGCAAGAACCAAGTACGTCAATCCGTCGCCGTTTACAGAATTCAATCTTTCCAATAACTTAAAACAAGAGCGTTAAGGCTTATTTTCATTTGAATAAGTATGTGAATGGTTAAAATTGTCGCATCTGGGGTAATGAAAATCTTCATGCTCTTCAAGAAAAAAATGCATCCACTGTGAGCTGAACAAATTATTTGTCCGTACTTTTTTGAGAACGAAGCCGATAGCGCTATTGCAATCAACGGGTGGCGCTTTCGGAAGATGCTAAACAACTAACTTTCTATTCCATACAACCAATGATTTTAACAAGTGGTTTCAACAATGATTTTAACAAGTGGTTTCAACAAGATGGAGCCACATATCACACAGCATGTGAAATAGCCATTTTACTTCAAACTAAATTTTCGGGCCGACATCATTTGGCCAGCAAGGACTTGCGAACTAACTTCATATACCTATCTATTAGAAATTGCTTTGAGACACACTTGTAGTTCAACAGTGGACTACGTGGAGTTCCTTTTCAACAACTGCATCTTTTTTTCCATGAGCATATTTCGATGTTGTACTTCCGCTAGCGCCATGACTTCTCAAAGACCCTTCAGCTTGAAAATGACAGAAATCGAATTTCCGATCAGATGTATACTGTATCGTAAAATTAATAACATTGACGAAAATAATATACTTATTGAATTAACGAGGCGGATATATGATAAAACTCCATAACAAATTGAAATAAAACAATACAGTTGGGAGGGTTTAACATTTATTGTTGAACACTGCAACATGTTTCGCCACACAGATTATCTTCCTAATTAAGCCACTGTGTGGCGAAACATGTTGCAATGTTCAACAATAAATGTTAACCCCCCCTAAACTGTGTTCCTTTATTTCAATTTAATATAGTTATGCTTATTGTTAACAAATGCGGAAAAAATTAACATAATTTATGAAAACTTAAATAATTATTCGAATTCTAATGGCATAGTTAAGTCTTTAGCTAAAAAGCCGCGAGTATTTTTAAACATTGTAGAGGTTTATATAAAAGATTAGGCAACGAGTAGAGTTTAAAGTTGCCTATATATAATTTTATAATAATGAGTTATTCGGTTTTAACCTATTTCAGGTCAATATAAATTCAAATTTATTTGAGGCATTTGGCATTTAGGCGCTAGAAGTGCATTTTGTATACAAACAATTCGAATTGAACATGATCTTTCTTCAAAAGCTTATTCGTGTTAAGGTGAAATTAATAATAACTTAAAGCGTAAAATAGAAACCTTTTGCTCTAGGTTCAACTCGGTTAAAATATAAACTCTCATAAGAATTGTTAATAACAGATCAAAAACTGCTTGAGCTCTTTTATGTTAATATAATACTTTATTTTGCTAATGCCATTGCGTTTCAGACATATTTCGCCTAGCCAATAGCGTAAACCAAAGTTTCAATTAGGCGATCAGGTGCCTTGAGTATTGTTTAGTTAAAGTTGTATCCCTGCAGCACTACAAACTTCTTCGATTGGTCGTTGCACCGCAAAGTTAATTAAATTCGCCTGCTTTAGGAGAACTCTTACTAGTCTTGTTGACAACAGGTAAAATGGAGTTCTTGAGTTCTTTTAAGATACTACAACACCAAGACGATATTCTTAGTCAGAAGAACTCGATTCCATACCTGCCCCTAAAGCCAGAACACATTACCTCATAGTTCCCCACAAATGCAGTTTTAGTTCCTTGTAGTCGGATTCCCTACAATGTTGTTTCGGAACATGCGTTGCCACTTAGCATTAAACACATACGAGTATAACACTTTTAAGCATCCGTCTCAACACGTAAATAATTCATTAGGTAAATTTTCAACGTGATTGGGGCAAACAATTATAAAGTATACGATGGAATTCAGTCGTCTCGTTAGACTTTTGTAGATCCTTCGTAAGAATCAATGGGCAAGTTAAAAGCTATTTGTTTGCTCAAGAGATATCTTTATACTTCAATAATGGTAGAATGACCTTAAAGTATTATAAATATTTGTTACTTGATCTTTAATAGTTATTAGGTAAATTTGAATAACAATAAATGATCATATGATACGCCATCTGCACAATCCATCGAGCGTTGTTCTCTTGAACAGATTTATTTTTCTCTGTCACATAAGCAGTAAGCTTCGTGATTTATTAAATTTTGTGGTATTTTATTTGATAGTATTTTTCCTCTGCAACCGTTTGAAGAGAAGGGTCTATGTCAACAAAACCTGCTACGATTCCACAACTAAAGAGAACATCGGATATAATTATCATGATAAATAAATGCAGAGTATGTTTTCAAGGGGTTACTCCAAATACTCCATTTATAAAATGCTATGGTAAATGCAAAAAGTCCATTCACATTCGTTGCACGGGTTTAAAAGAAATTGAAATATCTTTTACAAACAATTCTAAAACAAATTGGGTTTGTCACAAATGTGTAAATATTAACTCGTCAAGTAGAAGAAATCACTCTTGAAACCCTTAGTGCTATTCTCGATGAAAAGTTTAACAAATTTAGAGACGAAATTCGCTACACTTTTAGAATCCCGGATTGAAAAGTTGGAACAATCACAGTCTGTTGATCATGGAGAAAGTATGGACATCACGATGAAGAACGAAGATATTTTCGAAAATATCGTTATGGAAATGGAGGAGAGACGCAAAAGACTGTGCAACGTTTTGCTTTTCAATTTTCCCGAATCGTCAGCCACTAGTATAACAAATAAAATAAAAGAGGATATTAATGGGGTTCATCAGATTTTAGAGCCCCGTGGAATAAATATTACCCCTCAGAAAGTTGTTAGACTAGGAAAATATCAAGTGAGTGGTAAGCCCAGGCCCCTAAAAATTATTCTTAAAAACGAAACGGAAGCAAATAAATGTTAAGAAGTAATGCTATGGACCCTACACAAACTAATCATTTTCGGGCAGATCGAACCAAGAAACAAATCGACTATTATAAGAAAATTTAAAATAACCTAATAGAACGAAGATCAAATGGAGAAAAAAATTTAGTTATTAAATTCAACAATGATACTCCATTTATAACTGAAATGAATGAAGTTAAAGTACCATCGCAAAATAATAAGACCGACAAAGAGTTAAAAAACTAATGGCATATTATCACAATTGTGGAGGGATCCGAACCAAACTCAGAGACTTCATGCTTGCAGTCAATTGTAATGATTCCAATATAATTATCCTGACTGAAACATGGCTGTGTGACGATATGTCCAATGCGCAGCTACAGTTACATAATTATAATCTGCATCGTACCAATCGTAACGTCACTGGTAATATTAGAGGCGGAGGTATTTTTATTGCCGTAAAAAAATGTTATCATTCATTTAAAATTTAAGGAAATTCCAAGATAGAGCATCTGTTTGTTTTGTTATCATTTAATAATATTAATATAATTATTGGCGGAGTTTATATTGCCCCCAATGCATCAATCGAAAACTATATCAAGCATTGCGCTGAAATGGAACAACTTTATGTTCGTTACAATGCTGATAAATCATTAATTTGTGGTGATTATAATTTGCCATCTATCAAGTGGAGTGGCAATGGTGTCATTTTGAATACAATAAAGGATTCTGATTCCAAAGCTAAGTGTATACTCAATGGTTATGATTTTTTAAATATGTCACAAATTAATACGATTCCCAATTCCAGAGAAATATTCTTAGATCTATTCTTCTCAAATTATTATGATGCTAGCGCTACTTTATCCAGGGACGCTTTATTAAACTTAAACTTTGAGAATTTACATACGATGAAAAAAATATACTTATATCATCTTGCAGATTATAATGCTCTAAATCACTACTTTCATTCTATAGATTGGTCGAAACTATTAAAAGGCTCAGATATTAACACTATGACAGATCAATTTTAAAACGTTATTAATTATGCCATTGATAGATTTATTCCTTGCAAACTAGTTGTCGCGACAGAGAGCTCTTTCCCGAAATGGATGACAAGGGAACTGAGGAGTTTGCTGCATAAAAAGAAATTAGCTCATAAACGTTTCAAAGAGAGAGGCTTACTAGATGACTACGAACATTTTTCTAATCTACGTCGTGAATGTAAATTTACGTCGGAATCGCTTTATAAAAATTATTTGTCTGAGGTCGAAAATAAACTTGTTACCAATCCCAGAGGTTTTTGGGAATACGTCAGAGTTCAAAGAAAGGATAATGCTATACCATCTATCATGGAATACCAACAGATTAAAAAAACAAATGGCGAAGACGAAGCAAATCTCTTTGCTAAGTTGTTTTCGAACAATTACTCCAGTGACCACAGCCAATATGTTACTCTTCCAACACCATCCGATGACTCCGTTAATGATTCAAGACTCAGGATATCCAAAGAAGAGGTATTTAACATGATTTTAAAACTAAAAAATAGCAAATCTCCGGGTCCAGATAGTATTTCCAGTTGCCTCTTACACAATTGTGTTTATTCACTATGTACACCTATTTATGAGCTAATGTCGAAATCCTTAGAATTAGGAGAAGTACCAAGTAAATGAAAACCAGCTTCATTATACCAATACAGAAGTCTGGACAACGCGATTTAGTTGATAACTACAGAGGTGTTTGTCTTCAATCAATAATACCTAAAATGCTGGATAAACTAGTTGCAGACTAGTTATCATGGATATCCTCACAAATAACTTCTAATCAACAACATGGATTCACGCCCAAGATATCAACAGTTTCTAATCTCCTTTCTTACAAGCAGTATCTGACAAATGCTTTGGACCAAAACCTGCAAGTTGATTCAGTTTACACAGATTTTTCCAAAGCATTTGATAGAGTACACCATTAAATTTTATAACATAAACTACGCGCTTTGGGTTTTAATAAGTTAACTTTTAAATAGAAGAAACACGAAAATATTTTCGTAAAATCTACAACAAATGAGTCTTATTAAGACTACAAGAACAAATCAGTTTTGAAACAACTACTTTATTTATTAATAGGTTGTTGAAAAAATTCACTTGGTTTGTTTCACTAAATTGTTTATTTTCGACTAGTTTCGGCATTGGGCCATTATCAAGAATGATGTACAAACAAAATTTTTACATAGCTCGTTATAATGACTTATTAAAATTAATTGATCCTTTTAATTCACTTATGGATGAAATTGAGCAAATCGATGAAGATAATATAACGACCCACCTGACCGAAAGAGAGTCATTTGAGGACTCATATTATTCTTTAAAATCTAAATATGAACTATTTTTCGATAATTCAAAAAATGAAATCTTGTCAACTCCAGGTGTAAGTGAGCATTTAAATACTTCTGTTAACACGCCCCAATTAAATTCAGCAGCTAATGTTAAATTGCCTACCTTAAATATACCAACCTTTGACGGAGCATATGATAATTGGAACCAATTCGCAGAGATTTTTAAATCGTTAATACATAATAACGACACATTAGACGACATTCAGAAATTTTATTACTTACGTTCTGCCGTAAAAAATGACGCCGCTAGAACGATTCAATCAGTCACAATTTCATCAATAAATTATCAAACCGCTTGGAATTTGCTTGAAGAGAGATTCAATAATAAAAAATTAATTATAATTAAGCATATTCAGGGTTTCGTTGAATTACCTAATATTGAAAATAATTCGCATCAATCGTTTAGGTTTTTCTTAGATTCTCTTCAAAGCAACTTAAGAGCGCTAGAAGCGTTAGGCGAACCTGTTCAAGAATGGGGTAGCTTACTTATATATTTAATGAATAAAAAATTAAATGACCATCTCAAAAGGGACTTTGAATCTCAAAGTAATTCTAACGAAATGCCTACTTTTGACTCATTCCTAAAATTTCTAAAAAATAAATGCGATATTCTCGAATCTCTGCACTGCGAAAAATCGAATTATCAGGCACAAAGGGTAAACAAAGTTCAACATAAACAAACACAAAAATTTAATGTCAATTCGCTTACAACTAACAACGCTCTCTGCTCCGTTTGTAATGATTCGCATAATATAACTTCATGTAACGCATTTATTACATTGTCTGTCGATGATAGATTAAAAAAAGTTAAAAATCTAGGCTTATGTATAAATTGTTTACGAAAAGGCCATTCAAAAAATCAATGCAAGTCTCAATTTGTGTGTAAAAAACGTTACAATCGCCATCACACCTTATTATATACAAACTCGAACCAAAATGTAGTATCAGAATCACAACCCACAACACTTGTTTCAAATCAAACTACACAAAATTCATTTATGCTTTTAGCAACTGCTTGCGTTAATATTTTTGATCAACATGGAAAAACTCACAATTGCAGAGTTTTACTCGACTCGGGATCGCATGCAAATTTTATAACCAGAAAAATGTGCGATATTTTAAAAATTCATTTAGAGCAAGTTAATGTAAATGTTGTGGGAGTTAATAGCAATCCAGTTAATGTAATGTACAAAACAAATGCTAAAATTAGTTCAAAACATAGTGCTTTCAAAGACGTTATATCATGTTTTGTATTAGACAAAATTACCGAGGGATTGCCAATAATTTCATTTAATCCTGCGAAATTAAAAATACCAAAAAACATAACGCTGGCTGACCCTGCATTTAATAAAAATGGTGGGATCGATATGTTAATAGGGACACAATTATTCTGGAATTTGTTGTGCATCGGACAATTAAAATTAGGCGAAAACATGCCAACTTTACAAAAAACATTGCTAGGATGGATAATCGGGGGCCCAGTATCAATTTATAATAATCCAACCATTATCGCAGCAAATTCCTGTTGTAATTTAGATAAACAAATTAATCAGTTCTGGGAAATAGAACAAAACATTGAATCTCCTCCCCCTCTCACGGCAGAGGAGAGTTATTGTGAAAAAATATTTGCAGAAACCGCTATAAAATCAGATGGAAGGTTTATCGTTAATATACCTCTAAAGGAAAATTTTAAATCGTTAGGTGACACTAGAAAAATTGCCGTTCAAAGATTTCTAGGTATTGAACGTAAGCTTTGTCGAAATTGTGAGTTAAAACAGTCATACTTTAAATTCATGCAAGAGTACGAACAACTAGGCCATATGAGTCAAATAGCTGAATCAAAATCGGGAAATTATCCAATATGTTATCTTCCCCACCACCCCGTTTTTAAGCAAGATAGCACCACCACAAAATTAAGAGTTGTGTTTGACGGCTCGGCCATTTCAGATTCGGGGATATCTTTAAACTCGATTGAATGTGTAGGGCCCACCATTCAGCTTGACCTTTTCTCAATTTTGCTACGATTCCGAAGACACACGTACGTCCTTTCTGCCGATATCGCTAAGATGTATCGACAAGTCCTTATAAATCCGGAGCAAAGGTCATTGCAAAGAATTCTATGGAGAGATTCTCCCAATAAACCTCTCAAATGTTACGAGTTAAATACAGTAACATATGGTACAGCAGAGGCGTCATTCCTAGCAATTAGATGTCTTAAGCAATTAGCCAATGAAAATAAAATTTCTAGTCCGCTCGCATCATCGGTCATAGAAAATGATTTCTATGTCGATGATTTATTAACAGGAGCAAATACAATAGAGGATACACTCACAATAAAAAATGAAGTTTCGTCAATTCTTAAATCCGCTGGCTTCGTTTTACGTAAATGGTCCTCAAACGATAATTCCATCTTACAAGAATTCTCACATAACTGTGACACTGATCTGATAGACTTAGCTAATACAGATGAAGTAAAAACGTTAGGGGTTGTCTGGAATTGTAAAACAGATAATTTTCATTATTTAAATAAAGGGTTTGTTAACACCCGTGTCACAAAACGGATCATCTTATCCAGCATTGCTCAAATTTATGATCCACTTGGTTTGCTATCTCCCATAATAATAGTTTCAAAAATAACAATGCAGCAATTATGGCAGTTAAAATTAAATTGGGACGAATCCATTACCCCAGATTTACATACCAAATGGCTGAATTTTCTAACTGACCTAAAAAACATAGAAACATTACAATTTTCAAGAAACGTGATATGCAATAATCCAAAAGAAATACAGGTTCATGGCTTCTGTGACGCCTCTGAGGTGGCATACGGAGCATGCTTATTTATTAGGTCGATTGACAATAACAATCAAGTTCACACACACTTATTATGTGCAAAATCCAAAGTAGCGCCTCTTCGCAAAACTAATATCCCGCGACTAGAATTGTGCGGCGCGGTTTTATTGGCTAGGTTAACGGAAAAGGTTAAATCTGTATTAAATATTAAATTTGATAGGGAATACATGTGGTGCGATTCCACAATTGCTTTATGTTGGTTAAGGGCTCCACCCAATCGCTGGAAAACATTCATTGCCAACCGTGTCAGTGAGATTCAGGACAAAACCAATATTAACAACTGGCATCATATAGATACCAAATCAAATCCTGCCGATTTAATATCCCGCGGTACAACCGCAACTACCTTAGCAAAATCAACACTCTGGAAAAACGGGCCAGAATTTTTAAATAAACAATCTAGCACTTGGAAAATCATTGAAATAAAGCCACCCGTAGACATTCCGGAAATTAAAAGTAATTTACAACTTGTAAATATTGTAATTAATGATTTCAACATTTTTGACAAATATTCCAATTTCTCAATGTTAAAGCGAGTCATTTCTTATTGCCTAAGATTTATTTTTAATATTAGAAATTCAATAAATCGTAGGATGGTCGGCCCATTATCATCAAGCGAACTAAATAACGCAACAAATAAGCTTATAAAGATTGCACAGTCGCAAGTTTTTCCTGGCGAAATTAATTCACTATCTAACAATCGGCAAATTTCCTCAAAAAGCACTTTGCTTTCGCTAAGTCCTATTATGGATAATGAGGGTATATTGCGTGTAGGAGGCCGCTTGAGGCATAGCAATATTAGTTTTAATCAGATGCATCCCATAATTTTGCCAGCTAAACATACGTTAACGGATTTAATTATTTCTAACTTACACGTCAAAAATGCACATTGTGGTCCGGAATCTTTATTAGCTATAGCTAGAAGTCAATATTGGCCCGTACACGGTAGAAATGTATGCAAACGAGTTATTCATAAGTGCATAAAATGCTTTCGAGCTAAACCAAAACAAAGTAAACACATAATGGGAAATTTACCTTCACCAAGGGTATCGCCCGCACCACCCTTTCACACATGCGGCGTAGTCTACGCGGGCCCAATTTTAATTAAAACCAAACGGGGCAGAGGCGCTAAAACAGTAAAGGCTTATATATGCGTGTTTGTTTGTTTTGTAACCAAAGCCCTGCACCTTGAGTTGGCAAGCGACTTAACATCAGAAACATTTATAGCCGCTTTTCGTAGGTTTGTAGCAAGACGAGGTAAACCTTTACATATTTATTCAGACAATGGCACTAATTTTGTCGGTGCCAAATCAGAATTGCAAGATTTATACAATTTCATTAAACAAAACGAATTTCAAAACAAGGTCACTTCCGCAATGCAGGATCTAGACATACAGTGGCATTTCATACCTCCTCGATCCCCTCATTTTGGGGGGTTATGGGAGGCAGGTGTTAAATCAATTAAAACACACCTTCGCCGCACGATTGGTAATGTGTTGTTGACGTATGAAGAGTTTTTAACCTGCTTAACGCAGATTGAGGCAGTCCTTAACTCCCGCCCCTTGACTCCTCTTTCTAATAGCCCAGACGACTTAGAACCCTTAACCCCGGGACACTTTTTGATTGGGCGCCCTTTAACTGGACTTCCGGATCCCGATCTAAATCACGTGCCAGAACATAGGCTCGACGTTATCAATTGATGTAGCGCTTAACTCAACATTTTTGGTCAAGATGGTCCCAGGAATACCTAAATACCCTTCAGTGCAGATCCAGATGGAAGCGCGATACTCCTGTTAGCATCCAGGTTGATCCAAGAGGACAACCTACCGCCCCTTCAATGGCGACTTGGCCGGGTGGTTCAAGTTTATCCTGGGAATGACAGTGTTGTGCGCGTTGCCTCCGTAAAAACATCCACAGGTATTTCAAAACGTTCAGTGAAGTGCTTGTGCCCACTCCCTAAGTGCGATAACAAATAGTGCTGCGCTTAAGAAGGGAATTTCTGTCTGTATATTCGTATATTAGTTTTGTTACTTTAAGCAACTTTCGAAAGACTAAGTATAGTCTTTCAAGGGGGGCGGTATGTTCAGGATTCGAGGTAATTTTAATTATTGGGGTACATCCACTATCTGGTGTGCACGTGAATCGGCACAAAGACGCCGCAGCCTCATTTGCATTTTTACGACTTGTTTAGCCTCGAATTCTCTAACATGCGCTTGCCCGCACACCCCCTCCAAAATGGGGCACATTTTTATTTCGTATTTTCCCGTGTGAAATTTTAAGACACTTAATTTATTAATGATCATTTAAACTCTTATAATTACATAAATCTCTTTTAAAAACACTTAGCGCCCAAATGCTTTCGAAGTTCCAAGCTATTTTTAGCATGTCAACCCCAACACAATCACTTTCATCTATAAACTATTAACATCCTGCATTTTATTTTAGGCAACACTTGATAATGACTATGCAGTTCATTGAAACTGTAATTGTGGAATTATTGCTGTAAACGTGTTTATATTTATATTATAAAAATATTGTAATTTAAAATATTTAAAAGTGTCTCATTTTCTCTATTAAACTAAACTACCACCTAGTAACAGTCGCCACCATCATTATTAAAGAAGAGGATAATGATATGATAATACTTCTAGAATACCATTTTTAGCTACCTCTAAGGAGGCAGACGCTATCAATTAACCTCTTCACTTTACAAGAAATGTATTTATACTGGGAAAAACAACCTATATTAGAACAGAGTGTGCTTTAGACTGACGGGTGCGATCATTTAAAATAACAAGCTCATTTACATACACACACAAATAACCCACTCTTGGGTTTCTGTACTTGCTCTTCGTGAGAGATGTGACTAGATCGAAGCGGATTTGCCTGTGGTCGGAGCAAAAAGGTGACACATGCAACATAGTTCCTAGAGACTTTTCTCTATTGTTTCTGTGTAGGTTCCCTCCGGTTTTTTGAGGAAGCCTACATTTTTGGCAGTACTTGCGTCCCTAGCCAGGACTTTGTGGATTCTTGAACATGCCGGAGTGTTGTTTATCTCCTCGCAGAACTTCCTCCACGAGTCCCATTTGGCTTTTCGGATTTCTTTGTTATATTGTGTGAGTTTTTCTCTGCAGGTGTCTGTCCTGGTTGTTTTTGGCCTTCGAACCTCCTTTCGAGGTTCTTGTTCCACCAGACTGTATCGCAGCCCCTCTGCTTGGCTGTTTTTTCCTGGCAGTTTTCCAGATCAGGATGACATGATGGCGTCATTAATTTGTTCCACTACCAGCTCTAGTCCGTCCACTTCTCTTGTCGATGCTGTATCTCCCTTGAAAGCTTCTTTGAGGGACTCTTTATATCCTACGCAGTTCGTCTCTCTTGGGTTTCTGTACTAGTCGAAGCGGATTTTCCTGTAGTCGGAGCAAAATGGTTCTTATGACACATGCCAATTCGCTATACTAGCACTCACTTTTCCGATACAGATGGATATATCTAGTACTTCTTTGTGGTTTTTCGTGAATAACGTGGGCTTATTGCCATATTGGTCACTATAGGCCCCTGTGTTGAGATAAAGTTAAGTGAAGACTCACCTTGTTTGTTGGTGTCCGAGCTGCCCCAGAGCCTTCTTCGCGCATCTCCGTTGCATCTCCTGGGAAGTAGGCGGAGCAGATGACCCAGCTCCTCTCTCCTTCCACCGTCTTGGCTACAGCATTATCTGTCCATTTTCTAGTTCTAGTACAGGAAATTACATTTATGAAAGTAATATATATAGATTCCACAAATTTACATCTCGAGCTATATCCGCATAGATTTTTAATATTTTTCAAAATCAATTAGTCTTGGTGTTCATGTCTGCTCAAATAAATTTGTGTAATCAGAAAATATAGGATCTATTATAAAAGTGATACGCATGATTTTATCTAACGCGATTATCCATTGCAGCGGGGTAAATCAGGCCAGTAAATGGGGTATATTGTCTACCCTTTCAATGCAACTGATCTCCAATTTGCTTCGAGTAGTTTTAGTGGAAGACGTGAAGACGTACGATGTGTGATTTTCGACTTTCTAACACAACAGGATGAAGCGTTCGCTTGAATAGTGATATATATCAAGTTTTGCGTGCGGGCTGGAAAGAATGCAAATGAAATAATCCAGAAGCCTTCAAGGATAAGGTCACACTCTAGGAGATTTCACAAAGCGTTTAAGGGTGTGCGGGACGAGATCGCCGATGAATCCCATTCGGAACGCCCAACAACGGCCAGAACAGACAACAACGGTAACAATGCCAATCACACGGTCGTCGAGAAATATGTAACTTATCAGTTTGATTTTCTTCCAAACGGTATTATTAACCCTATTGTAAATTCGTTGTAAGAAATGTAGTAGTTATTTATTTACCTAGCCGTTTCAAAGAACTACACGAGAATAAGGCTATAAGCCTTACCAATTGGCAGGACAGGCTACTCATAAGTGATCGGGTACACTTAGTCTTTGACTTCTATCAAGAAGTCGACGGATTGCACGAGAAGGCGAAATGCCAAGAGCACGACCAAACGAGGTACTAGCCCAACATATTCTTCGAAAGCAATTAGGAATGGCATAAGGATTGGAGACCTCTTGTGTGACTCTGATCTGTTCCAGGAGAAGTTCCGTGTTATGGTAGCAATATACCAAAGGAGTTTTTCTAATTTGAAAGTCGACATAGACGATGAGATTTCCAAGTACAGCATGTACGTCTTCCTCAATAAGACTCTTAAGGAAGGCAAGAAGGTACTTGTGGATAGTGCATATTGTACAATACCGGATATAGATTTTCATACCCTTCTAGTATTTCGTAAAACTGTAGTCTAGGAGGCGATCACAGGTTTGAGTCTTCCTCCTTGAGGATTTGGTGTTATGAAAGCTTATACCTTTCCCCACAGAACTTCATGATGAGGTTGGAGATCTGCTTTGTAACAAGGATAAAGAAATTGCCAGTACAACGCGCAGGATATGTCTTTGTGGCTGGTTGGATCTATTCCTCCTTTAGTACACTAAAAAGTTAATTTCTAGCGATGATAGCTTTCACACGGCGTTTCAATCTCTTGAGTACCTGCTGGAAAAACTCCATGCGGTACAAACTCAGATTGGATGGTTCCTTAGACGGAAATGAAGGCAATAAGCATCATTTGGCTGCAAGACTTGCGATTTCTTGGGGCGGCTTTTTATATTTCCGGTCGAACTCGAACATCATGAATTCTCCGATTACAACAGAGTTAAGAGTCCAGCTAATTTTGAATCAAACTTGAATTGAATCATAACTACAAAAATAATTTCTCTTGTTTTCCTTACATTTACAAATTTTTACAATTCATATCACTTTCTTATGAAAGAATAAAAAACGGGAAATGAGTCTATTCAGTTCCACTTGAGTAAATTATATAATAATAATTAATATGGCAACTAAAATATTCACCTTGAGTACTAAATACTTAATAAGAATTTATAGTATGTACAGAAAAAAGTTAATGTATTGTAATTATAGATTCACTTTTTGAATCAACGCCGATCAATTTGATTTGAATTTCTTCAATCTTGTTAATGTAATTTCTGGCGTTCTCGTGTAAATATGAGAACATACTCGACTTCAATTTGAGAAAGTTCAGATATGTAAGTAATTCATCTTCTTGACATCGATCTTGTAGCTAACACCAAGCTTAATTTCTGAAAGAGTGCCGAGGATATCGAGATTATTTATGCACAGTGCTGTATAGCTGGTTAACGGATATATGTGGTGGCACACAAAATCATCATCCCGCCCCAAGAAAGCGCAAATATTGCATCCAAATGATGCTCATTATCTTCCTTTTCGTCCGATGAATCGTGCAGGTACGGTCAGGCTCTGGTATGACAACCCCCAACCACACGGCCATAACCGTTAGAAATGTTCTGGCTCGGAGCCACACCCCGGTGGTTCCCCAGCTCACTTATAGTCTCAACTTGGCTCCTACCGACTTTTTTGCTTTCCAAACAAAAATTAGAGCTGAAAGTACAGCATTTGGGGTACATAGACATTCCCTTCGAGGAGCTTCAGGTTACTTTCCAGGCATGGCAGAGACGTTTCCGTGAGTGTGTTGTTGCTAGAAAAAAGTATTTTGAAGAATCAATAAATATGTTTTCTAGAGAGAGTATATTTATGAAGAACCCTGTGGGCTTTTCTTCTAGGAAATCAACACGTTCACTTTATGATTCTGTTATTAAAATAGGTTACACTTATTAGATTTTTAAATTTGATTACTGATTACACTTGTGCAGAAATTAAATTTAAAGTTATGATAGAAAAGTGTTGGCTTTGAATGTCAAACGCTGACCAGTATGTCTAACAATTGAAGTCTCTACCACATGATTTCAAAAAGTTTAAAATCGTACTGTCGTTTACGAAAGCGGCCAGCTTTATTTTTCCTAATTTATTGGCATTATGTAATAATTGTTTTTTTAGTAAGTCAAACAACTTTTCAGATATAATGTCCCAAGGGCAATGATAATCAACGATAATTTTGACTACCCGAAAGTGTGTTAATCAACACACTTGAGGTAACTAGTCAAATTTATCGTGTATTTATCATTGCCCGAGGTGCATTCGGTAAGATAAGTTCTTGAATAACTTACAAAATATTAAAAGTTATGTATTATATATACAATTTTTGAAAGAACATTGATTAAGCGTGTAAGTTGGTACCTCTGGCGTATCGCTCCGTCTTTTGTCATAATTTAGCGGTTATGATTTAATTCATATTTCCTAACCTCACAAAAGTGCTCAAACGGCATTCGTAAGTATTCACTTTTAACTGTGTTTTCTAGTGTCGTTTTTACTTTCCCTATATACGAAGTATATATAGGGGAAGTATTGTGATCGTGATTTTTTTTTGAATTTTTTTTTTGCGGAAATATCCGTTTTGAGGTCCCCTGAGTCAATTAAACTAATTTCTGGAAAAAAAATTGTGTCTGTGTGTGTGTCTGTCTGTCTGTCTGTCCGTGGGTGCTGTATCTCAAAAACGACTGATCCGATTGAGATGAAACTTTAAACGTAAGGTTTTATCGTTGGAAACTGGAACTGAAAAGCTTTTGGTAAACATTTATAAACCGGAAGTGGTTGTTTACTCGAGGCGTTTTTTGTTTTTTTCCGATATTTTTTTTAATATGAAAAATATTACAAAACTTTTCAAACAAAAGTTAAAGAGAATGAGAAACTGAGCAAATTTTATTGAAATATATTTTTCATAAAATTCTTAACTTTCGAGAAAAAAAAAAAAATTGAAATTTTCGACATTTTTTGCCAATTGCCAATAAACTATTGAAGCAACATGAAAGTTATATAACAAATAATTGTAAAGAATTCAAAATTGAATAAATTATTAAGAATAACCTTTTTGCATTAACCGCAGTTTTCCAGTAAAATATAGGGAAAGTACTATGATGGCCACATCACCATTTTTTCTATTGTGATGAAGCAATTAGTCATCACATTCTATACCGTAGCGTGATTCGGACGGACCTGATTATACATTGACAGATCGATTGTATTTTTTTTAACTCAAGGGCAACTGCGAATATGATATAAATGTCAACTTGACAGCCGGGAGATTATCGATAATTTCCCTAGGGAGCTTATCAGTTCTCGGTGAAATTGCCGTCTTAAGTTTCAGTAGCATGCGGAGTTTGTCAAAAATGGACCAATCTAATTGGTTGCTCATTAATGAAAGAACTTATCAGATATAATGTCCCAAGGGCAATGATAATCCACGATAATTTTGACTACCCGAAAGTGTGTTTCTTAGTAATTGTCCCACGCCGTCAGGCAATTACTTAAAGCAACACATTTGAGGGAATTAGTCAAAATTATCGGGTATTTATCATTGCCCGAGGGGCATTTGGTAAGATAAGTTCTTGAATAGCTTAAAAAATATTAAAAGTTATTTATTATTTATTCAATTTTTGAAAGAACAATGATTAAGCGTGTAAGTTGGTACCTCTGGCGTATCGCTGCGTCTTTTGTCATAATTTGGCGGTTATGATTTAATTCGTATTTCCTAACCTCACAAAAGTGCTCGAACGGCCTCCATAAGTATTCACTTTTAACCCTGTTTTCTATTGTCGTTTTTTCTATTAACTAATTGACAGATCGATTGTATTTTTTAACTCAAGGGCAACTGCGAATATGGTATAAATGTCAACTTGACAGCTGGGAGATTATCGATAATTTCCCTAGGGAGCTTATCAGTTCGCGGTGACATTGCCGCCTTAAGTTTCAGTAGCATGCGGCGTTTGTCAAAAATGGACAAATCTGATTGGTTGCTCATTAATGAAAGAACGTATCTATTAAACTACGCCTTACTGTAAATTATGTAGGGTTAAATATAAGATCAGTAAAGTGACTTATTCTTTGTTGGATAACTCCTGACGAGATGTAGGCTTTTTGGCATGCTAGGAACCTTTAACCACAATTTGAATATTATACAATTTGTGTCAGTAATTTATTAACAGAAAACAATCACATCGATATATTTATTAATCTAAAATAAAATTTAAACTTACGTTAAGGCGCTAATGGTTTTTCTTTCACTTACTTGGAAGCTTAAGCAGCACAGTACAACAAAATATTTTGTAAGTAATTTAAAGTATTTGTATAATTAGTGGTGTCATATTAATCGGCAGAGCATCCAAAAACCAAGATAGATCAAATTTATTCTTCAAATGAATAATTCTCTAGTAGAATTTTGTAGGATCAAAATTATCATTCTAGTTTCTACCTTGGGTTACGTAACTGTACAAAGTTATAAGACGAGGTGGCCGAGTGGTTAAGGCGTTGGACTGCTAATCCAATGGGCTCTGCCCGCGTGGGTTCGAATCCCATCCTCGTCGTGTATTTTATAATCTGTGTATCATACGTTTAAATATGATAATTTTCCTATTCTTCAAATTAAGAATGGAACGAAATATTCATGTAAAAATTAGGTTTCGTAGGAAATGATGAAGGGAGGTTCATACGCATTGTATATTTGCTACTCATAATACCAACATTTTTTTAGTGTCAAGTAATACCGATGGGGTCACCTGTAACCCCAAAGCTGTTTCTCAGGAAATTATGAATGAAGCTGTTCATCTACTGTTATATTTACATAAAGCATATAGGCATCTTGAAGTGTAGGTAACCACAATTCAAAAAATATTCGGATTGGTGATAATTGATCTGAATCTTGATTCCTTTGTCTAACTTCAGCATTATCAAAACGCAGGTACTAAATTTTGTTAAAAACCTGTTCAAACTCATAGTTTGGTAGAAAATAGGGCATCGAGGGTTGTGGTTTCCACAAATTTGTAATTCCTTCATTGTGGGCAAGTATCAACAATCGTAGTAACTCCTTGTTATCTACAGTTTGCCATTAATCTCCATACTTGGGTTGACCTTCCGCTTTTATCCATTTTACGATATGATTTACAGTATTGTGTCTAAAAAGGGGGCAAAAAGTACTTCGGATTGGGTCCACATTTTGCTTTGTGTATCTAGTAGGTCCTCCTTCTTGAAGCATAACATTTCGTTATGGGCGTAGAAACACTACCCAAAAACTGGCGTTGCAAATCATTGTATCAATAAGAAGCATATAGAGATTAAAAATAACAAAAAATAGTTACCTTGTGAAGGTCTCCACACTAAGAAAACCCTTAGTAATTGTGAAATACTAACTAATACCTGGGAATTTTAAACTTCTTAAAACAATATCTTTTTGCATCATCAAATATATTAGAGTGTCAATTAATGAAAATTTAGTAATCATTTTTAGAATCCCTTTGCAAATGGTTTTATGTTCAAAAGTAGTTAGAGAAAAAAACCAAAATGATTCAAACTTCATTTCTTTACGCTTAAATTATATTCATGCTTTAATATATTTCAGCTGTTTTCATTTTCGAAAACGTTAAAGAATTGTACGGTATGAAGAATTAGCGAGATCCTTCTAGCACATGAAGAGCATTATTATTTTTTAAAGCATAGATAATCTTTGATAGTTAATCTTATGAAATAGGGGAATGCAGAGAAATCAAAAATTATTATGAATATGCGGTAATTATTTATAGATCATAATAAGTGCAGATATAAAGTCAATTGGGTAGTAAATTTGTTTTTATTTGTTTGGATGAAAATAAATATCAAATATCATTTTTGATAATTGACAGTCTGATTTAAACAATTATAACATTGGTTCGATAAAACCATATATTGTCTAAACGTTGCACTAGATCTCAAATGGGTGGGTAACCATCGACATCGATCTTTTTCGATCACATCAGCGAAGATCCAAAAATATCGAAACCGGTCCGTGGCTGTTGATGGCGGGGAACAATATTCAATAATAATAACATTGATTTTGGCTGTTATTATCTAATTAAATCTAAAAGAAATCGTGTGGTTCTGCAGTAAATATTAAAAAATCCAATCATAGATGATAAAGTACCTGTACTGTACTGGTGAATAAACGTTTTAAATATTGTAACATTCAAAATATGATTTAAAAAATAATTTCTTATGATCATTTAATGCAAACAATATATTTTATATTTGAATGTGACTGATATTGAACCACATCCTTGAATACTGGGCCAAGGTAATATCATGGCAGGATCAATTGGGAATTTGGCGCGGCCCGCATTTGGGGACAAGCGGCTGCTGGCGACAAGCATGCTTTGGGAATTCCGCCGATTCCATCAAACGTCCACTCTAATATTAATAGGGGCTCGGTAAACTGCCCGATTGGCCGATATCACAATCATAAGCCGATAATCAAATAGCCGCCGTGGATGGACGCGCCAGAGTTGTCATCTGCATTATAGATGAGGCCGGATGGACGTTCCAACACCATCCATCCTTCTTACTTATCCTCTCCGTCTGCACACAAACGCGCACACACACACAAACAGGCGGGCAGCCCTCATACTCGAATTGTAGCTAGCTACTAATAATACCGCACGCACGACTTATCACGGGAAACATCATTTCGTATTCTACAAACAAACCACACTATTTACTACACGTAGCTGCCACGATCGATGATGTTTACGCAGGGCGCATTATTATCACGTTTTGTTTTCTCTCCTCGCACGGTCATGCCTCGCACATGATTCACTTATGGAATTTTCCGGAAGTAATATTATCATCGCTACACACAAGAAATTCTAATCCTGCACGTGATATTGGCAACACGTGTTACCATTATCAGCGAACATGTCTACTCGTGCGGTCTGTAATTACATTACTCTTTACAAAAAAAACCAAAAGGTCACACTTACACACATAGCTTGTATACTAGTTCTAAGTAGTATTGTACTAATCTTAGTTTGAATAAGCTGACCCTACAAATGAATTTCTTTTTAGAAGCAATTAGGCACAGTATTTATGTGTAGCTGTTATAGCTGGTGTGTCGATGGTTGGTATAATATGGTGTGGTTAAGTGATGAGCAATGATAAATGATTCCTTAAGCTTTATAATTTTGGTTAAAATTGAACACTACTACATACTTAGTTCATTCTTCAAATATCTTAACTACTAAAAGTACTAATAATAATAATAATAATAAACAATGTCATCAAATCTAATACTGCTAACTTTATTCTTCGCATAGCAACTATAGTTTTGACACAGTTTACCTGGTCTTAATCAAATTAGCCATTATCATCTATACTATACACACGTCATAATATGTAGTAAATTAATACAGGTGCTTCATAGGTGAGCTAAGACTTGAATATTATCTTTTATACGTTAATTTTGGTTTGAGAGTTTAGGTTGATCAAAGGCCACAGGCTCGATAATAAAGACTTTGAACTATTAACTGTATGCATGATGGTTTTCGATCAGTTTGGTTGTCGATAGACTAAACCAAAATATTTGACCTTGTGCTAAACTAAATTCACGAGAGATAACGACTATAGTTCCAAGGTTTCTAAACGCTTTAGAAATACTTTTGTATTAGTAGCTAGGTACCACATTAAAATATTTTTCTATAGAAGGGTAATATCATCGGTATTTTGTGTAAACATGGTAAATTCGGTATATCGCAGATGTAAATAGAATACAAAACCTGGAGGCAGGGTTGAACCCTAGGAAAAAGCTGCAAATACATTAAACTTGCCGGAGAACCTTAAAGTAACTTTAATTTAGAATTGTATATCATGGCGAAAATTATACATAATTTTAATCATATATTCTGGATACTCATGAATTATCAGTTTAAACATAAGATCATCATAACAGACTTTGTCAAAATACCTTAAAGACGGTAAATAATACTGGCAGCGGTATAATCATTAATTCATTTCCCTATGTGTCTTATTACAGATATCTATGTAATAGATATACTATTCGGGGACAGCTATTATCTAAAGCCTTACACTACATTTCCTTATACATACAACATCTTTATTAACAAACAAAAATACAGATAAGACAAATATAATACATTTATGATGATATGAGTGTTAGGCGGTTAGTCTGTTAAATGGCTATCGACCGGCGGTCTTTCAGCCCTGATTTTTCCTTGTCGATGTGTCACGTCAGTCTGTCTCTGATGACGATAATGGATGATGTGATGCGATGAATTCGAAAGTAGTGAATGAAGGGGTTTTTAATTTTGGGATCAGGTTAGGATTTCTGCGCAAGCAGTAGAGGGTAAGTAAGCATGTGATGGTTGAAGGGATTTTTTAAAAAAATGTTCACTTAAGTATAGAAGGCGTTCCTTGATGGGGATAACAGAGGTATAGTCATATAGAATTTGGTTAGAGGGATTGTGTAGAGGATTACTGGGGTGACGGATTTTGGTTAAATTTCTTAGAGAGGATCGCTCGCTAACTTGGATATTGTCGATAGTGGGATTGCAAGAGCTGGAGAAAAGGACATTACCATAGTTTAAGCGCTGTTTTTATAGATATGCCGTTCTTTTTGTATGTTAAGTTTCAAAACATTTTGGCTCTAGCTATGATTTTTGTTTTGTTTAAATCAGTATGGTGTTTGAAATTGACTTTTCGGTCTATACATTTCCTTATTTGAGTGGAAACACCACTAATAATAGTAGAAGGTTAACAGTGATGATTTATATACTATAATATTGTAGAAACTTCAACAGCCATATACCGATTTTGATCTATTTTGCATTTACATGTAACGGAAACAACGGTGGACTAATTGATTCTTAAAGTTTTGTAAAGAGCAGATAGACAGAAATTTATAATTTATTATCAACGGTTTTCTTTTCTACACCGAAGCGTTTAAAATGAGTCATAAAACCGATAAGCATGATTTATTTCTTATTGAAACATAGATTCTACGAAAAATTGACTTTTTCTGTCCCAGAAGATTATTGCAGTGACTTTCAAAATAGAAAATTATTGACCTTTCTTGATTTAGTTGGACTGTAAGCATGATGCCACTCAAGAGATTGTTGCTTACTCTTCTGTGAGAAATGTAACACTTATGTCTCATCGCTTGTCACAATTCGATCAAGAAAATGTTTGTAATGTGTAACGCAATCTTATATAACAAATCGGAAAATATGTTGAAAATATTTGTCTATTTCGTTATGTGTTAAAACCTGAATATTCCTTGTTATATTTATTGATTTTTTCACCATACGAACATAATATATTCATAAATCACTCCTTGGGCAAATAGTTTTTTGAGCTGTAGATGGGATTAGTAATGAATATAGCTGATACTAAATCGCTGAGTTATTTTTACCTCCGACGACTTCTCTGGCCATTTGTCGTTGACATACTGAATTGTAAAGTTATTTTATATTTCCTATTTTAAATCATGGTATAATATAGTATTGCTTCAGTATTTTTACTTTCCCTATATAGTATATATAGGGGAAGTATTGTTTTCGTGATTTTTTTTGAAAACATTTTTTTGCGGAAATATCCGTCTTGGGGTCCCCTGAACCCAAAACACTAATTTCTGGGAAAAAAAAATTGTGTCTGTGTGTGTGTGTGTCTGTCGGTGGGCGCTGTAGCTCAAAAACGAATAATTTGTTTGAGATGAAACTTCAAACTTAAGGTTTTATCGTTAAAAACTGGAACTGAAAAGCTTTTGGTAAACATTCATAGATCGGAAGTGGATGTTTACTCGAGGCGTTATTTTGTTTTTTCGTGATATTTTTCTAAATATGAAAAATTTTAAAAAACTGTTCAAACAAAAGTTAACGGGAATGAAAAATTGAACAAGTTTTATTCGAATATGTTTTTCATAAAATTCTCAACTTTTGAGAAAAAAAAATAAAAATTGAATTTTGTTTTGTTTTCTCTCAATATTTAAAATCTAAATTTAAAAAATATTACATAACTTTTCAAATAAAAGTTAAAGGGAATGAGCAACTGAACAAGTTTTATATGGACTTGGTTTTTGTAAAATTCCTAATTTGTGAGAGAAATATTTAACTTTAGAATATTTCAGAATTTTTTTTATATATTTCTTTAAAGATTTAAGTAATTGTTCCTCCATACTTTTAGTTTTTTAGTTTTTATTGCAACTTCCTTTCCAAAGAATTTTCATCGAGAATTCTACAAATTTTTATAGGTTTAGCAAAGATTTTATTTAAGAGTTTCAAAAAGTCATTATTTATATTTATTTATAAAAATTTCTTCGTGGTTTATATACAAGATTTTGTTCAACTTTTTCTATTAGAAAATTTTCTTCTAAATTTCTATAATTTTCTCAGATGATTCATACGTTAAGTTTTTCTTTTACATCGAGGTTTCTAAAATTTTTCACAAGATTTCATTTTAGGTTTATAAAACTTCTTTTGAAGATTCTAAAAGTGTACAGTAATTTCTTTTTCTTATCTAATAAATAAATAGATATTTCCAGAATTTTTAGCAAAGATTTTATTTGAGAGTTCTAGATTTTTCAGAAAGTTCTTTCAAGATTCTGTTTAGCTAGAAATTTTCTTGTAATTTTCTAGAACTTACTTAGAGGCTTCTAAAAGTTTCAGGAATTTTTTTTTGCATCTTCCTTTTCAAAGAATTTTTATCAAGGATTCTAGTTTTCCTTGTAGATATCTAGAACTTATTTGGAGGATTCTAGAAGTTAACAGTAATTTCTTCTTCATATTTCCAGAATTTTTAGCAAAGGTCTTATTCGGGAGTTCTAGATTGATTAGAAAGTTCTGTTTTCAGTAATTTATCTTCCGGATTTTAATATTGTCTTATAAATTGCAAAAAAAATCTTTCGAGAGTTCAGAAATTTTCAATAACTCATATTCAGATTTGGAGACTATAGATTTTTCTAGAAAATCTGTTCTAGTAATCTATACTTTTTTCAGTCATTTCTCCTCCAGATATCAAGATTGTTTTTTCAAGCTATCTTTTAAATTGCGAAGTTTTTAGAATTTTCAAGAAATTTTTTTTTTCTATATATGTAGATTTTTTAAAGGTTTCTAGAAATTTCTCCATTTAAATTCAAATGTTATTATTTGTTGTATATTTAGGTTGTAACATTTCATTAATGATTTTAGAATTTGCTATAAATATGTTTCAAAAATTTTAGTATCTTCCGTTAATTATTTAGATTTATTTCCTTATTTTGTTGGTTTTTTTCTCAAAAAGGTATGTAAATTCTAGTAGTTTTGAGCAATTTGTTTTGGATATAACAAAGCAATTTTTCGAGAGTTGTTTTTTAGAATGTTTTTGCAATATTTCTGGAAATTTAGAAAATTTCATGTATCCGTTATATCAAAATTTTAGGAATTTCTTATCTAAAATGCAAAAAAAATTCAAGATTTTTAGTCCATTAACTTGTATTTCCTTCCTAGTCCATTAACTTGTATTTGCTATGATAAGTTATTGTAAAAATACTGAAAAACAATGAAAATCGAACTTCTAATTTTTAGCGTTTTTACTTCTCTTCGTTCCTGGTAATTTATTAGCGAAAGAATTCTCGTAATTTCATTATTATTTAAAGAATTGTAGCTAAAATAGTAAAATAAATAATAACGAATTTTTGATTTTTATTGTATCAATTTGAATTTAATGTGTAAAATTTAGGAAATTTCTAGTAAATTGCGAAGATTTAGATGAAGTCTTTTTAGAAAATTTGTTTTTAAAAATCTAGACTCAGGAAATTTCTAGTAATTTCTTCTCCACATTTCAAGATTTTTTCAACTTGTCTTCCAAATCGCAAAGATTTTCTTTGAGGCTCTAGAATTTTTTAAAATTTACTTCTAGAAATCTAGATTATTTTCTCGAGGGTTCAGGAAATTTCTAGCCATCTATTCTCCAGAGTTCAAGATTTTTTTTTGAAGTCGTCTTTTAAATTGCAAATATTTACGTCAGCATTCTAGATTTCTTTAAAGTTTAGAGTTTAGAAAATGGCCAATGACTTCTGCCCCAAATTAATTTTTTTTTCAATTTTACTTTTAAATTGCGAAGATATTCTTTCAGCCTCTAAATGTTTTTTTAATTCCTCTTCTTTTCGAGAATTCAGATGAATTTCAGTAATTGCTTCTCTAGAATTCAACATTTTGTTTCAACTAGAGACTATATAATTATTTAGAAAGTTCTAAATTGCAGATTAGTTCTTGGAGGGTCTGGAATTTTTTAGAAAATTTTCCCCTACAAATCTTTTCTTATTTTCGAGATATTTTTTCAACTGGTCTTCTAAATTTCTAGGAGGCTCTAGAATTTTTTAGAAAATTTCCAGAAATTTCTCCACCAGATTTCAAGGTTATCTTCTTATCTTATAAAATGCAAAGATTTTCTTGGAGGCTCTAGAACTTATTAAAAAATTTGTTTGTAGAAATCTAGATTTTTCTCGAGGCCTTAGATTTTTTAGAATTTTTTTTCTAAAATCTAGACTTACTTTTTCAAGAATTCAAGAAATTTTCACTAATTTCTTCTCTAGGTTTCACAATTTTTTAATTCAACCCACTTTCTAAATTGTGAAGATTTTATTGGAAGCTCTAAAATTTTAATAATTTGTATGGTCGTAACCATTTTCTTTATCAAAAATTTTACTTCTGACAATTTTCTTTTAATCAAATTTTGTAATTAAACTTATTGCAAACCGCGAGGCGATCAGTAATTAAAGTTAATATGTATATGTAGGGTGGGTGGGTGGCCTCTAACCCACCCTCCAATCAGTAAAACATAAGCGAGGGTTTTAATTAAAAGTTGTAAAACGTAAATAAACTTAACATTTTTGCAAAATTTAATAGATTTATTCAAAGAAATTTTGGAATTTAAGAAATTTTGAAAAATAAGACATAACTTTTCAAACAAAAGTTAAAGAGAATGAAAAACTGAAAAAGTTACATTTAAACATTTTTTTGTAAAGTTCTTAATTTAAATTTTTTTACAATTTTTTGCTTATTGCTAATAAACTATAGGAGGCTAAATGAAATTTATATACAAGTAATTGTGAAGAATTCAAAATTGAGCAAATTATTAAGAATAAACTCATGGTTTCGAGAAAAATATAGGGAAAGTACAATGATGGCCACATCACCATTTTATTAATTATTTTGATGGTGTAAATGTAATTAAGCGTTATACGTCGAATTAAACTAAAGTATGTTTGCGTTGAAATTTAAGTTGATTACTTTGGTTTACCATTATAGTTGTAAATATTTGTAAATACAAGTTATCGAGTTTGATTTTATCATATTAAGTTGTATCACAAGTATAAGATTACACAATGAAATATTTACAATATATTTCTTAAACACTCTGATAATTTTGGTTTTCTCTTTGGGGATAATTGGGGACAATATATCAAGAACTTCAAATAGCGTGGATAACTTTTCATTTGTCGTTACAGAGATAAGAAATACATCATGGTGTATAAAGATAAAACACCGACACAAAAAACATCAATTGAATCTTACGGAGAACCCTACTTAGAGAAGCCATACACACAACTAGCAGAATTATTTCAGTTACATATATACAATATAGGCAAGAGCATACATCACTTTTTTTCTTCATATGATTGATTTAAATTACGCGAATGCAGTAACCAAGGCAAAACTACTTTACAACATATCCAACAAGGAAATTAAAGCAAAAACAGAAAAGGCATTTAAGGGAGCTTTCAAATGTACTATATCACCAAATTTTTTGCAACAAAAAATGGGCACGAAACAACCGGATTCAACAGGAAAGAACGAAGATATTAAAGGACTTTAGAAATTGTTATGCTTTAAACTTTACTTCTTTTATTATTATAACCTCGGGAATCAAAGCTAAAGCTCCAGCATGAATTATCATAGAGAGAAATAGATATTTCAAACTCAATAACAAGAACTAGAAAAACTAAAGAACTAGAAATTTTAGCTGAACAAAATTATGATTCAATAAAACCACGTTATTTTTTAAATTTTAAATTTTTAAAAGCTCTTTAAAGTGTACTACTTTAGACTATGATAGAATAAATTTGCAACCAAAGAGAGGGCCATTTGACCAAAATCGCATACCAGAAAAATTGAAATTTTATTTCTTCAATGGCTTTCTCTTTTATCACCTGGTGAAACATTTTGAACTATTACTGAAGGTTTAAATAAATTAAACTTGGTTTGTTTCACAATTTTACTATATTTACTCGACTAGTTTCGCTTTTTAAGGCATTATCAAAACTGAGTTACAAAAGAAACTGGCAAGTTTATATATAATCAGGTTATAAAGGATTTTAATATCGGGGAATTCAAAATCTCCTCGTCGTTGACGAGGTTTTTCCCAGCTTTTTTTGCCCTCTTCATTTCTAGGCCCTTCATGAGATTCAAATCGAGACCCTTATTACCTGAATATAGAATTTTAAAATTATTTGTATCTATAAAATGATTATTATTTATACAATGTTTTGCGATTCCTGTACACTCTTTGTTCGTTAATACTGATTTTTTATGTGCTTCAAGTCTCGTATGAAACGATCTTCCTGTTTGTCCTATATACAAATCGTCACACACACTGCACTTAAGCCCATAAACACCGCAGTATTTTTTCTACAAAATGTTTTTTTATGACTTTTGGTTCTTTTCTAATGTATAAAAAACACTCAAAATAAAATACATAAAACAAATTTCGAACCAAAAGTCATATAAAAACATTCAGTAGAAAATCCAACACAATAACTTAATCCTAACTAAAGCTGATACGATAGCCATTTTAACAAAACAAGATTACATACAAATAACAGAACAACTATTTCAGTAAGATTTTAAAACGTTGAAAAAAGACCCTACCAGTAAATTCCAGTCAGATACAAAACACACTTTAAAAGTATGCACAAAACTATTAGATAATTCAAATTCAAATTACAACTTTATTAGAATGAATCCTAAAGCCCAAGTTCTGTACAGGTTACCTAAATTACATAAGGAGACCAATTGTGTCATACATATATGCACCAGCTTACAAACTGTGCAAATATTTAAATAAGCGATTGCCTACATTTGTAAATATCAAATAAAAATATGCTATAAAAAACTCTGTGGAACTTGTACAAAAACTGAAAACATTCAATATTCCCAAGTACGCGAAGTTAGTGTTATTCGATGTGAAAAGTTTATTCACCTCGGTACCAATTTCGGAATTAAAAACAATTATAATAGATTTAATTAATTAATAATTCACTTGGTTTGTGTGATTTAATGAACTAGAGATTATTGTATCAGCAAATGTATATTTTCTATATATTTTGAATTTTAATTGGTTACTATCAGCTTGTTCTATTGTTAAATCTGAAAAGTTTAAATTATTGCTGATTTCTGTTTCTGAAATAAATCGAATTTTCGGGTTTACTTCTGCAAAAAGGGGATATGGGTGATTCCATAGGTAGGCCATCAGTTTGAGTGTATGTAGTGCTATTGAACTCAAAGTAATTTTGTTGTAGGCAAATGCTGATCATTTTTAACATTTCAGATTTTTCGTCGATGTTATTATTTTATTAATTAATTATAACATACATACATCAAAACAGTAACAAAAGTGGTGATATGGCCATCATAGTACTTTCCCTATATTTTTTCTCGAAAAGAATAAGGTTTACGCAAAATGGTTATTCTTAATAATTTTCTCAATTATGGATTCTTCACAATCACTTGTTATATAAATTTCATGTAACTCCAATAGTTTATTAGCAATAGGCAAGAAATGTCAATATTTTGGATTTTTTTCTCGCAAGGTAAGAACTTTATGAAAAAAATGTTTTAATAAAACTTGTTCAATTTTTCATTACCTTTAGCTTCTGTTTAAAAAGTTATGTAGTATTTTTAGGAAAATATCGAGAAAAAGCACTTCTGGTTTATAAATGTTTACCAAAAGCTTTTCAGTTCCAGTTTTTAACGATAAAACCTTAATTTTTAAGTTTCATCTCAAAAGGATCATTTGTTTTTTAGAAGCTAAATTACAGTGCTTGCCGAGAGAAACACAGATGAACAGACACAAAAATTTCTTACTAATTTCTGAATTTGCCTTTAACGGATATTTCCGTTAAAAAATATCACGAAAACAATATTTTACTCTATATAGGGACAGTAAAAACGATGTAGAATCCATCAACAGTTAGTAATTAAATTTATGCTATATGTATAGGGTGCGTGGATGTTGGGTATTCTTACACCCTATTTTTTGTTTGACTTTCAAAAAAGAATTGTTTACAAGGGCGTAATTAAATAATTAAAATAAAGAAAACGTCTTATAATCATAATTTGATTAAGAAAATCGTGTGTATATGGTTTACTGATTGGAAGGTGATTAAGAGGACACCCACCTACCCTACATACATTTTTTTGCTTTAATTACATTCAATTTTTGTGAAGAAGAACTTGTTATGTTCCATATGGTTACTTTTATTTTTAGTTTCCTGACACGTGTTTCGATCATTGTCCAAATCAACAAATTGAACAGAAGCGATTATCAACACAAGCGGCTCGGCATACGACAGATAAGCGTTATCGATCGTCCAAAGGCGCACTCACCAGATGTGACGCACCAGCGATAACGGAGCTCACCAGCGACAGCGCATTGTCTCTTGTTTCGATACCATTTAGATTAGACATTTATGTAAATAAGAATTGTATATAAATAGTGTAAAATTTAGGAAATAAATCAAAGTTAACCAACTTTCATTGCGAGCTACTTGTATCTCACGAAGAGCCTAAAAACCTCTGAGTGCAATTCTCTTTTAAAATAAGCAATCTCTCCGCTGCCTTACAACCAGCGTAAACTATCAACAGCAACCAGTACCTAGGAGCCACCCAGAAGCTCCACTTGTACCGAGCGCCCGTTCTCACCGCAGCAGAGCGCCATCAGCGTATACATGGTTCTTCAAACCGGATTGCTATCAACTTCACCACGTCCAACCTAGACGACGAAACCTACTTCGCTCCAACCAAAGGATACCGATTGTCGTCTTAGCACTTGGGGATCGAGTACCGAGTGTTTTGACTGACAAACAAACAAAAAACGACCCGGCGTGACGGCACTCCCACTGTTACCAAAAATGTACCGACAAATTCAAATAGCAGAGGAAGATCAACGTTACCAAAAGATTCTATGGAGACATAGCCCTTCAGAGCCTATACGAGAATTTCAACTCACCACAGTCACCTATGGAACCAAGGCAGCACCTTACTTAGCAGTTCGAACACTCAATCAACTTGCTTACGACGAAGGATCTGGTAAGCCAAACATCGCTGAAATTATCATGAAAGACACTTACGTGGACGACGTGCTTTCCGGAGCTATGAACTTAGAATCTGCACTAGTGATTCAAACTGGCCTAAACAACATCCTTAAAAGAGGAGGGTTCAATCTACGGAAATGGTCCAGCAACAAAATCAATCTTCTGAAGTGGTTACCGGTAGACCAAAGCGACTATGAGATTTCTTGCCCAGACAAAAAATCTCTAGGTGTAATATGGAACCCTACCCAAGATACATTCATATTCAAACCACCGGTACTCCAAAAGACAATTATAACAAAGAGAGTAATATTATCTGACACTTCCACAGCAAAGACACTAATCCAGCAACTTTGGATCACTGGTGTGAAATGGGACGAGAAAGTATCACCCCAACATCAAAAGCAGTGGGTGCAGCTAACAGATCAACTACACAACATACAACATCTAGAAATTAAGAGAAAGATATACTACACTAATGAAATAGAACTACACGAATTCAGTGACGCATTAGAAAAGGCGTATGGTGCCGTTGTCTACGCTGGCACCATGTTTAAGGGGAAACCTGTGATCACTCTGATACAATCCACATCGAAAGTCATTCCTGTGAAACAAAAAATATCGATCGCTCGTCTAGAATTGTGTGCCACACTAGTACTTGAAAAATTATTAACAAACGTTCACTCATGTTTGAAACATAACATTCATGCAACACACGCCTGGGCTGACTCAACAATCACTATGTTCTGGATACATGGAAATGGCAGCAAATTAGACACATTTGTGGCAAACCTAGTGGCCAATATCCAACGCTTGTCAACTAACGTTTCCTGGCATCATGTACGAAGTCAAGATAACCCAGCTGATTTAGTCTCGAGAGGAATAGAACCAACAAAATTGATAAATAACGTGTTGTGGTGGCAAGGACCTGGATGGCTAGGAGAAGAGAACACATCCTGGTCGACTCAGCTCATTACTCCAGCAATTATACAAATGCAATCAAACGCAATCGTAATACAAAAAAATGCAGAAAAATTAATTTTAAGATTCTCAACGTTTTCTCGGATGATACGAGTGTTAACATACTGCCGCCGAATTGGAAATCATCACCGGGGCCAAAAATTAATCAAGACTATTCAGCGACAGGATTACATAGAAGAATGTAAAAACCTTATAAACGGAAAAGCGATTGCCAGTTCAAGTTCCATCAAAACATTAAATCCGATCATCGATATCACGCGGTATAATCTAATGCAGCTCACAAGTACAGCATTCAACATAAGCAGAACAAGTTATCAAACTCTAGGAACCACCAATGTGGTAATCGGAGTAAACTACAATCTTCAACAATATTTCGAACTATCACAGGGTTTACAACAGTGCAGTTACATCAAGGACAACGCCCAAATATGCAACCCATCGCCTCTTCGCAAGCTAGATGCCAAGAAGAATGGCGCCATCGAGATTGTTCATCAAAACATGGAACCATGTTCAGACAAGAACATCAGACACCCTTTGAACTCTCTTATCTGGAAGCAAATGTTAACACATAATACATGGATGTTCTTCACAAATGGACTCAAGACAGTGGCCGTCATCTGCGCAGGTAAGAGAACGAACATACTATTAAATAATACTGGATTATAACAGATCACAGACAAATGTTCGGTTGACACCAAGGAGCACCAACTACTTTTAACTCAAAACAGGAGGTCAACGGTGCATAGACTGTCAATTCAACCAGTCACCATGATGGAAATGGACATCAATAATCAACACGCAATCCAGCAAGATACGGTGTATGTCTCATCTCATTCGGTCAGCCAGATCCTTGCCCGGAAAACTCAGTTCGGATCCAATGAGACAACAGGATGGCGTACCGTCTATCACCATGAAACAAGGATCTACATCCTGATGATAACCGCTATCACATTGCTAGGTTTAACTGGTGGAGCTTGGTATCTGAAACACAATCGCACCCAGAGGAAGGTACAGGCCATCCAACTTATGGCACCCTAACCCCGAGGCCCCTAACATGTTCAATTCAACAAATTGAATAGAAGCGATTATCAACACAAGCGGCTCGGCGTACGACAGATAAGCGTTATCGATCATCCAAAGGCGCACTCACCGGATGTGACGCACCAGCGATAACGGAGCTTGCCAGCGACAGCCATTGTCTCTTGTTTAGATACCATTTAGATTAGACATTTATGTGAATAAGAATTGTATATAAATAGTGTAAAACTTAGGAAATAAATCAGAGTTAATCAACTTTCACTGCGAGCTACTTGTATCTCACGAAGAGCCTAAAAACCTCCGCAAAATAAGTAAACTCTCCGCTGCCTTACAACCAGCGTAAATTATCATCAAAAGCAACCAGTACCTAGGAGCCACCCAGAAGCTCTACTTGTACCAAGCGCCCGTTCTCACCGCAGCAGAGCGCCATCAGCGTATACAATCATAACAACTGTTTTTCTTCACCAAAATTACATATCTGGTTCCTACAAGAGGGTAGCTCAACAAGTATCATCTTAATTACTCTCACTGTTTGAGTCTCCAAGAAAACTTTAACATCAATAATTCTGTTAAGTATTCAAATAATCATTCATTCATTTCGATAAGTTTAAATTCATATGTAAGGTGGATGAGTGACCATTATCCCACCCTTTAATTCATATAAATAACTAGTCTATTAAAGGAAACTCTACATAAAAGTATAACTAAGTAATTAATAGAAAAAACATTTGCCTATAACCAAAATTTTTCGTGTTTATGTTTTACTGATTAAAGGGTAGATGAGAGACCACCAACCCTCCCTACATATACAGTATTTATTTTATTTAGTCATTGCCATTGTTTAGGTTCTCAATAATCTAACATTCGTTGTCCAGCATTAAAAAACATTTTATTTCTAGAAGTTTAAATTCGTATGTTGGTGTATCATTCCCTCTAATTTTTAAAATAAAAACGCCTATTTCTCAACGAGAAATTGTTGACGTAATTAAGTAATTAAAAAGAAAATTTCTTTTTATAATCATATATTCTCTTTTATATTCTAGATAAACACAAGTTTTTTTTTTAATGACTGAAGGGTGAGTTTGAGGACACCCAACCACCCCGTATTGCAATTTCAATTACTGTAACTATGTTCCCACAAGCTACAAAACTCAGTGTTTGTGTTTAAGATTAAATGCAAATGTTGTGTGGATGTGTGTCTACTATGCTTACCCTTTATTTTTTATAACAAATATTTTTCAAAAACATTTATCTTTAAATTAAAAAGTGCCTTTAAATTTGTTCAATAAATCATTTGTGACAGAATTGTTGTTTTAAGAAATCGAAAAGGTTGATAGTGATGAAAGGCCCATGCATATGTAGGGTGGATGGGTGGCCACCCTAAAACTCTCAAATTATAAGCCAGAGTTTTTTTATTGTGTATTTTTATATTTTTAAAAGTGGTCTAACATAAATTTCTTTATATGTAGAAGGATAAATATAAGAAATAAAAATATAATGAAATACGTATTTAAAATTAATTCACCTAAAATAAAGGTAAAGATTTTGGTTTTTCAAGATAGTCAAACGTTTCGTGAAACATTTTAAATTTTATAAATAAAGGAAACACTTAATTTTTTAATACACTACAACGTAAAGGACTTACATTACAATACATTTTATTACTTAATTGTTTTTATTTTCTGCGACTACTTGCAATTTTACAGAAAATTAAATATAAGTGATATAAAAAAAATTTAAGTGTTTTGTTTATTTAAAAAATATTATAAATTTCATAGTATTTATTTTTGCACTTTTATGCTGTATCTCATTGTATTTCTTACTTCACAATTTTATTTAATCACTAAATGTACATTATGAACACTATGTGTTCATTATCAATAGTTAACTAGTGTTCGAAATGTACATTTAGTGATTAAATAAAATAGTGACGTAAGAAATATAACTGTGTTTATTTAAATAAATAGTAACCTTCACATAACTCACAAATTCATACCGTATATCATTATAATATTATATTTTATGTTTTATATAGTGTTAAGAAAAACAGATGAGTGTGAAAAATTAACATTTTCAAAATACGCTTGGTTAATTATTGTCAGGCTTTAAAAGAAGTAGATAAAAAGAAAGATCAAAAAAAAATCTCACACTGGCGTATTGGCGTCATCTCTTGCAGAACCTACCTTTAGCGGAATCTGAAAACCCAAAGTCCAGGCGGAGGGGATGTGAAGAAACGAAGCACACAGAATTTTAAAGTTAAGTGTGTATTGGGAATAAATAAGTTTAGGACATTATCTGTAAAAAGGAATGACCAAAAAAATAAACATTTCAATATATTATAAACAAACTAATTAAGAAAAATTGAATAGGCTTTAATAGTTTAAAATGTGCCATATATAAATACATTAATTAATTAATTGTTATTTAAGATATAAGTATAAAAAGTGATTAAAGAAACTTGTTATACGTGTTACTTAAAAAAATTATTTTAAACATTTTTTTTAAATATATTTAAACATAATATTATTCGATGTAGTTATTATTTGAACGTTATTTTTCAGTATCATCCTGAAATCCCAATCAATTTATATTTGAATCTCTCTATTATAACCTTGATTAGAAATTAAAAACTCGTATTTTATTAGCAATAGGCAAATAATATCAAAATTGCTTATTATTATTTTTTTTCTCGCAAATTAAGAACATTATAAAAATATGTTTTTATAAAACTTATTCAGTTTTTCATTCCCTTCAACTTTTGTTTGAAAAGTTATGTAACATTTTTCAAATTTAGAAAAATATTGAGAAAAAACAAAAACGTCCACTTTCGGATTATGCATGTTTACCAAAAGCTTTTAAGTTTCAGTTTTTAATGATAAAACCTTAAGTTCAAAGTGCCCACAGACATTTTAATGCACAAAAACAATACTTCTCCTATATATACTATATAAAGAAAGTAAAAAAGAAGTCAAATGGGAGTTCTAGCTTCACCATCTGCAGAAATAACACTTGCCCAAAATGTAAATTAAATGCTGAATCATACCACTACCCAGACCAAAAAAACTTGGTAAGAAAATACTTGATTGTTTTTATTAACTGTACAAGATTTATTAAAAAATAAACAGAAACGTACATCCGTAAAAATTAAATCACTTCAAAATTTGGTGCATAGATCTTGAAGGCGGAGTTCATGGTTTCATGTGTTTTTTACTCGACCCATTACTCTTGTTAGCTGGAGATGATGTCTATCAGACGATTGTAGCCACTTGGGCAGTATTTCGACATTTCTGGTCTATTTAGCTTCAATTTTTAAAATGTGACATTTTATGATCAGTCGGACTAACAAATAACAGGAATTTGTTAGCACCCATTCAGAATAATTTTAAACCGAATGTAATCTCCAAGATCAATAAGAAAACAGACAACGCACGCAAAATCAATCAGCTAAAGAAAATCTCATAGGCACTATTATGAAGAAAATGATAAAATCTGAAACACTAAATAGTAATAATATTAACTTGTAAGCCAGAATTTAAAAATTTAAACTATGCCGTGTGGTAATTAAAAACCAAGCGGTATATAAAATTCCTTCTTCTAAAATTTGTCAATCACCAGACCGATTTTAATAATACCAAATAGTGTCAATAGTTTATATCTTTCTCAAAAGGATAATAAATAAATTATCTGAACTAATTCTAACTTAACCTAACTCACGTATACCCTCGCAGTATTTAGGGACACAGTTCTAAGTAGAATAAGGCATGATTTTTAAACTTTATTCTATAACATTAGGTAATATTAAATTAGAATGTTATGTTTCATAATGTTCTATTTATTTTCGTCACATATGTTTTGATCAGCGACAATGATTTTCAAAGGAAATACAAATTGTAATTTTTATTCTATACACAAAATCATTACATCTTTTATTATTATTATTATTCTTTCTATCAAAAAGCTTTCTTCGGGTACTCAATTTTCTTGAGCTTATTGATTAATGGTTGAGGCGTTCACTTCGTGACACATCTTGAATATTTAAATAAAGTAAAACTCACTTTGTTAATATCACACTATTTATTTAAAAAGTGACTCGAGTTTCGATCAACAGCTGATCATTTTCAAACTTAAAGTAATTTAAAATACATTTTAACACATTTTTATATACAGTTAAATAAAAAGGAGGATACTAGGTCCAACTGGTCGTTAATTATGGGGAAGTCCGGATTAGATTTTGCTTTGTGAATTTCCAGAGACTCGAGTAAATCCATTTTAAGCCCTTTCTCGGCGAAATGGATTATCTCGAGTGCATCTTCATTAAAGGTATGACGGTTCTCAATTAAATGGTTCGCAAATGTCGAATTTGTTTTATTTAATCGAAATGATGCTTCATGTTCGTTTAGTCTAATTTTGAAGTTGCGACCAGTTTGCCCTACGTAAATTCCTTGACAATCTTTGCATATTAACTTATAAATACCTGATCTATTTAACTTATCGATAGGTGTTTTTGTATTAAAAATAGAAGTACAGATATTATTTGTTTTAAACGCTACATCAATGCCCTGTTTTTTTTAGGATGTTACGTATTTTTAAACTGACTTCACCAAAGTGTGATATTAACAAAGTGAGTTTTACTTTATTTAAATATTTCTTGAGCTTGTTCGTTTTCCTTTCTTTCATTTTCAATCTTCTTGCTTGTGGAAACGAATATGTCACTTGTACCTACTCAATCCACCACTAGTGTTACCTTCATATCCTTCCTCTGCTTTATCTCTCTTCGTTTTTCTGGTACGCCCAAACATCAGAATCTACTGAGTCTATGACCTACTTCTCCGCATAGTTGACTTGCTTCCTCTTCATTATTTCGTGTACATGCCACCCTTGGCTACTTTTACACTTCTTGCCACTTTCTTCAGTATTCCAATACACCCATGCTACTCAATTCACCGCCGATGTTCTCGATTTATTGCAACCAATGTTTATCGTAACAGGTGTTCCCTCAAAACAGTGGATCTCTATGTCGATGAAAATACAAATGTTGCGATGACCATCAGCTGGACATAACCCGCACGAAGGCCGATAGTCAACAATTGTGCGTACACATAATTAGTACAAGTACATCTGAGGGTTTCCAGCACGGAAATAACGTAAACAATCGAATAGTTCTGCGTTCTTCACAAGTTCAGCAAACTCATAATCCAGGTAAAGATGATATATTCACTGAAGTGGTATATAACATTGTTTAAATAACGTTTTCTCAAACATTAAACACGTTTCTATTAAGGTTTGTTTGATTGACACATATTGGAATTGACATTCAACTTGATCTAGCACTAAACCCAAATATTATAAATCAGGATATAAGACCTATAATCAAGCACAGCAAATGTAGCTTTTTTATTTTGAATGTACAAATTTCACTTATATCAATAATTCTGAAATAAGTATAGACGACATGTTTTCTACATTTATTCGCACAATAGAAAAGTCCACCATCGAATGATTTCCAGAAAAAATCATCCGTACTAATAATAAACAGAAATATCACTAGTATATAACAACTTATGACAAATGCGGTAAACTTTTTGTTTGTTAACAGCAGCTAGTGAACCTATACCAGAACTCAAAATGAACTTTGTTAATTACAAATTAGTCTATAAGGTAGCTTTTATAGAGTGTAGACAGTCCGCTGCAAATAACGAACTTTATTAAAAATAACAAAAATATGTTTAAAGCAATGGTGGTCATTAATAAATAATAAGCCATCTGCATGTACTAACTCCTGTAATATTGAAGTTAAATAATTTAATATATTTTTTAACACTGTAGAAGACACATTACCTCCTTCTGACATTGATCCTCTGAAAATAATGTGCTCTAAAGCAAACTGCGCCCAAAATGTATATTTTAACTTTTTATTACTTCTTTTTTATTAGGCCTAAATTATCAATTAATGTTTTTAACCTCTGTAGATTTATAACATGTATGAGGAACTGCCTAATTAACTAATGTTACTAATTTGTGTCTAAATAAATGAATTAGCCCCTGGATTATTGTAATTAATGGTTTATCGATTTTCCGTATTTTTACTACAGATAGTGTCAGGAAACAAATAGTATTATTACTCCAAGAACGTACAAATAGTTCGCTTTAATTCAATCTATGTCGGAGGAAAACTTCACGTGAAATAATGCTTAGGTGAAGGTAATACCGCCGAGGGGGCACGGCCATAATTCAAATGCGCCATTATTTCGAGAATCGAGGAACGGGAAAAAGGGGCCCCGAGATCCATCTCATTCAAGCAGCGATCCTTTTCGAATCCGCGCTAAGGAGGAGACGTCCTAATCCGAGGGTTTTAGCCCGATCCCCGACGATCCTCGAGTTAACATTTGACCGGCTTCATCCGGCGGCTTTCGTCTTTATTTCAAAACTCATTTGAATATTTCCACCGCAGAACTACTCGACGTTACGGAATTAGGGAGGACTCCAACCACTGCAAAAGTCGCACTTTAGCCGTCCTGCAGCCCCGACCCTCGCGATGCCAACCGGAAATCAGATTCACTTACTGAGCTCTTCGCTTTACGGAATGTGCACGGGCCAAAAGAAGACAATTTGCTTAACGGTTGAAATGTGTGTGTTTTGCATAATAGTTCCGCAGCGGTGACGTCCTTGGGGGTGTATAGTTTTAGATTGGGAATATTCGCCTCATTAAATGTGATAGCGACATTCACGGTAAAAGTTCGTTATAGTGGAAAATAAAAAGAAGAATCCCTCCTAGAAGGTTAATTATACTAAAATATTATAACAGTTATTTATTCATTATTATTATTTATAATATTAGCAAATTATTGCAAGTACTTCAAAATTTATATTGTGAATGCCACAGCTTTACGTCTGTTAATTGAGGCCTAATAATTTTTGCTCTATAAACTTGATTTCATCCATTTAGGATTCCTTTTTCACCCCAAATTATAATATCCTTTCAAAAATAATTTCATATTTATATATCTATATAACCATATTCTATACACACCACCAATTGATTGTATAGACGACTTTTTTACAATATTTGTAAAATCATTAATAATGGTCCATAATCATAACAAATTTTAATAACTAGAGAATTCAATATAAATATTATGATTAAATCAGACACCCAAATAATCCTCTTCATAACCCGTCCAATGACCTACTCTACGAATCCACCCAAATAATTCCTATTACCCATCGTACATTAGCCATAAGCACAAAATTTGCTACTAAACCTTCCAACCTAACCCTCCTTGACAAATACTGTATTCCCCGCAATCCCAATATCCCCACAAAATACAAACACCCCACAAACACTCTTCATCAATTCATTAGATCGCATCATCCGGACAGTTAAATTCGACTAGCTTCAATTTTTATATATTTTTTAAAAAATTTTTATGACAGGGCAGAAAGACCTACGGTCGATAGCCCAGACAGTGACAGACTAACACTAATCATACTGTATATATGTTATTTTTGTAAATATTATTATTTGTATTATGTGTTTTTTTAATCTATTCTATGAACTAACAAATAATCAAAAACAAGCTTTGATATTTTTTTATCAATTACGATTGCATTAGTAATAAAGAGATAATTCACATGCACTTGTCTGCTCATCTAGCTTAAAAAGCAGAAATAACAATACAAAGAAAAATGTCAAAATAACGTTCAACAATATATTAAAGTCAAATGTCTTCATTTATAACATTGCTAATGAAGATATCAATAAATAGTGGGATATGTTTAGCAAAATTTAGCATACTAGGTCAAACAAATTTTAAAAAAGTATTCATTTCAAGGAACTTCAAAATATAATACGAAACTAGATAATATACATAATGTCTAGATACGAAGATAAATTCTTAAACGAAAACCAAGAATAACCATAATACATTATTAATTATAGATCGTATACTGTTTCCATATTCAAAATTTTAATATTTCCAAAAAAATGTTTGGAAAGTAATCAATGATCTCAAAGAAAAAAAAATACAAGAAATGCAAAATTAATGTTCCGAAAACAGTAAAAGATATAGCAACTGCCCTTAATAACTACTTTAGAAATATGAGCAATAAACTTAAAAAGTCAATTAAAGATTGATTACACAAACACCATACCACATAACCTTTGCAATACTTTCTTAGAGCCTCTATTCGAATGTTAAAATATAAGAAACAAACTCTAAAACACACTTTTTTCTAAATAGGTAATTGTGGAGGCCTCTACTTTGTGATACATTCTTATTAATAAATGATTTTAAATACCTTTTTATATATCAAACTATAGTTTGAAAATGACAGAATAAAAATAAAAGTGTGTGATATATAAAAAGGTATTTAAAATCATTTACACTTTTTTCTGATTTTGGTAACATTTAGAATATTTTTGTAAGTTTTTAAAATTTAATATTGGGTAAATAGTAACTCTTGTTTTGTTCCATATTGTTTTTATTTTCATTTATCTGACACGTGTTTCGGTCTTCGCAGACCATTATCAAAGTTAAACTGTTTAACTTTGATAATGGTCTGCGAAGACCGAAACACGTGTCAGATAAATGAAAATAAAAACAATATGGAACAAAACAAGAGTTACTATTTACCCAATATTAATATATGTTTCCATCAAGAGTGCAGCGCATCAAGTATTAACTTTTAAAATTTAAGTTTTTGCAACGAATTAGGACTCTGGTTCATATGATGAATAATGGTTTCCAGATTTTCTAATATTTCCAGCCATTTTAAAAACAACTGTAGAAAAATCAACATAAAAATAAAAAACATCAAAAACGTCTGACCTATTACAATATTTGATTACCAAATGATCGAAAAAGTAAATATTGTGCTAAAAATTAATATAATCAATAAAAAGCAATTTGGACATAATAGAGCAAGAAAATCAGCATCTAACTTTTACATCTAACATTTAAAGATATAACAATAATTATATTTATTGATCTTACAGAATCATACGATTATGTTAGCCATAAGATTTGTATAGGAGGAATCAGAAAAGGGCGGTATTAGAGGTACTACCTTAAGCTGGTTCGAAGCTCATGGATGGTTGTAAAAGTACTCTCGTCACGGCTAAGTCTAATGATATATTTGAAATCTGCAGTTGATAATAAACAAATAAAATCATGCACCGGCTTGAAAGATATTCGCCTACTAAATGGTAAAAAGAATAGAGTGTGGTTATGTATAACATGCATGAGAGTCCTTTAAGAAGGTCAGTATATATTCAATTTATTATAATATATTAAGCATAATTAGCTCAAATTAAATATATTGTCTAATATAGAATTAAACAATTCAGTTCGGGTTCCACACCATCTGAAAACCGCCATATCTAGTCCAGTCCAAGTTTCCAAACAGAATGCTTTAAAGACACCAAACAATATGGATATTACAAATTTGATTAGAATTGGGGTACAGAACCAGTATAATATTAACAACTCTAATGTGGGTAAAATGTCTACTATTCTACTAATAAAAATGGCACTCTTGTAACATTAGATGAAATACGACCTCTGAATGTTAACAAATAAAAGCAATCATTGGGCTGAGAAATGATGACCATAATATTAAGGCTGACGGAAGGACGGCTTGGTATCACATAGCACGGTATCCACCTAAAATTACTGCTGAATATTTAAAATCCATATTCTAGTTGACATAAAGTGTGAAAAAAATATTTGAAAACATCAACAAACGCCAACATTTAGTGATTTTAAAGTAAGTGCTCCGCTTTCATTCAGAGAATTATTCGAAGTTCCTAACTCTTGGGAAACAGTTAGCGCTTCATATAGACCCAGAACTTAGATTTAGATATTATAACAATGCTAAAAAAATGAATTGCAACTTAAATAGATTAGAAGCTACCCCATTGACAAAACTTTTTGTAGAAGATTGCGTATACACTGCGAAACAATGATGAAAAAACATAATTCTCTTGCTTCCCGTGTTTACTCCACAAACTTTTGCTACGGCTTCTAGAGTTGCTTGTTTAAACAGTTTTAGTTTTTTTTTTATTTTCTAACGGGTGTCCAACAATTATTGCAGACCCGGGTGGCGTTGGATTCAAAAACGTAGGTCGATTCTTACATGTGCCAAATAAATGAACTGACATTTTAATTGTCAAACATAACCTAAATGTGCATTTAAACAACACTTTAAATGCACGTTTAGGTTATGTTTGACAATTAAAATGTCAGTTCATTTATTTGGCACATGTAGAAATCGACCTACGTTTTTGATTCCAACGCCACCCGGGACTGCAATAATTGTTGGACACCCGTTAGTTCATTCCCAATTCCTTCTATGCTGTTTTCGAATAACTCTCTATATTTTTCTGCTGTTTAGTTTGTACGTTCTTATTTTTGTGTTCACTTCTTTGTATCATTCCGTTGTTTGTCTTGTTTGTTTCCTTTCTGTTTTCTCTCTCATTCTGCTTACCTCTCATTACTTTTATATCTAGAACTTCCTTCATGTCTCTTGCTTCTATAATTACATAGTCGATAATAGACTAATTGCTTATTACAAGATCTAAAACGAAGTTACAAATCAGATATCAACAAGGCAAAAAGTAGCTATATCAAAATGTAATTTGGAATGAAATAAATTAATTATTAAATAATAGGGAACGCAAGAACCGCTTTACTAATTACTCGATATGTATCGATTTTCAAAAATGTTTCATTGTGTCTTTTGGCCAGCCAACATTCGGATAATAATTACACACAATTACTAAATAATAATTAAGGAGTGCCCAATCATTATTTTTTATTACACTGGCTTATAGTGCAGAGTTAAGACATTATATAAACTATTTTAATAATTCTGCATCAAAATATTACTATGATAATAATGTGTCAGTTATTAAATTTGTTTGAAATGAAATTATCGATGAATTACCACTTGTATTTATATGTTTATTCAAAATGGTATTCCATGGTAATTCAAATTTTCAAAAGTTACGCCAGTTTACAAAATGGGCGATAAGGATGATATTGAAAATTACAGACCTATTTCCATAATTCCAATTTTTACGTAAATATTTGAAGTTATAATTTACCGGAGGTTATATTCATTTATAGATATTATATTTCTACTTCTCAATTTGGGTTTAGAAAAGGAAAATTCATAATAAATGCTTCAGACACACATAACCAAAATTATTAACTCAGCATCTGAATTAAGACACAAACTATAAATAGCGTATATAGACTTAAGCAAGGCATTTGACTGTGTCTGCACTATTAAACTTATTCATAAAGTCCAATATTATGGTATAAGGGACACGTGACTTATTGTAGTCATATATTTCTGTAAGGCAACAGGTCGTTTAATATAATAGTATGACATATTAGATCGCAATTTTTCACCATGGTATGCCACAGGGATCTATTTTACGTCTTTTATTGTTCATTATATTTATAAGTGATATTGAAAGTAATATTCATTTGGTCAAATGTTACACCTCCGCTGATGATATAACATTAGTTCAAAAAGTTGATCAAGCTGATTAAAATATTGCAACCGCTGTTATTGAGGATAGTCTGTGGTTTTAAGCAACTGATTTATCAATGAATCATGACTAAACTGTATACCTTACTTTTTATATATAGAACAATGATTGAGGTAAAAATATTTCTTAGTCTAAACCTAGAATCAAATCTAAGTTGGGACGCATAGATTAATATTAAGTGCAAAAATCAATAGAAATCTATATCTTTTGCAAATGATAGCAGAGTTTAAAAATGCCAATACTTCAAAATTAGTTTACTGTGCGTTTATTTACTCAATTATAGGACAATGACTAGTACTATGGGGTAGTTCTCCAGATCTCCAGAAGCAGACTGCAATTTTATTTTGCAATATAGTGCAATAGGAATAATTACAGCCATTTGCGAGAATTTTAATACTTCGATATCATGCAAAACATATTTTAGCATATTCAATATACTAATAATCTTGATATAAACTGCCAGAAACTTTCTCCAAAAAACTGGACACAAACCGATACTAAAGTATATACAAAGTTTCCAGACGTGGATAAGGATTGCTGCCTTCCCAACATCATAGTACAAGAAGGGTTTTAAGTATGATTTTTGTAATAAATTTGTTTTTGTGTGTGTATTCTATTAATAAAAGAATACCAGAGTTTTGAATAAATAAATAAATAAATATATGTATATTATGTTATTTTATACTTCATGATACTTCATTTAGATTTGAGACGGATTTAGAACTATCAAGAGTGAATTTCTATAAAACTATTGCAAATTATAAATACCTTCAATAAAAATGTTTAATCAATTACCACATTTAGGGGCGCTACCATTTTTTTAAATAAAATAATAAAAATCAAAGAAAAATTTAAAAATAAACTTGTACTTATACAAAGACTTCTTAAAGATAACACGAAGTGACCTTTTATATTATAATAATCTAACCTAAGTTTAGTACCTAAAATTAGATCTAGCTTCTTTAATTTATGTTTGTGTATATATACATACAACATATCACAAACCAAAAATTCTTGGTAGTATATTTAGATAATGGAGCAGATTGAAAAAATCATATTAGCTAAGTGGACGCTAAATTAAAATCGACACTGATATTTGGAACGGCATACTATATTAGCTTTGAGAGTGGACTAAAATACATAAAATCATGTCGTGGTGAATTGAAAGCAAACAAGATTCTTACCTTCTTTAAAATATATGCAATTAAAATAATCATGACAAAAAACTAAATAATTATGAAAAAAGAATAAATAATTATACAGGGCGAGTCTGTAACTTGGAATAAATTCAGTAAATAATAGAAAGTTTTTGTTTTGCAAATATTCTCGGATAGTTCGATTAGTATTTTAAATTGCGCTCTTTTTGATGTAATACAATTTTATCAGCGGGTAACAAATATAAGATATGACGTCATCGACTATTTTTTAATAGCAATTTTTTATCACTATTTCTAAAGAATATATCAAGTTACACATGTGTGCCAAATTTCAATTTTATATTTCCTGTCATTTAAAATATATTTAACAAACATCAAGTTTGAAAAAATAATTCTACTTAATAGTCTTTCTTCAATAAATGCTTAAAATGTTATTCATTTTCTAACTGACAATATCCTAAACGGAACTGAAACTCGTTTAGAACAGTTTTAATTACTTCGGGGGAAATTAGCCTGGCCATTCAACTGGTCTACTTCTGCCAATTCATCTTCGTAGAAATACATTATCCAGATACTTATGGACATGCTTTGCAAAATGGGGAAGCGCACCGTCCTGTTGAAACCACATGTTTCTATTCGGGAAGTCAGCTTCTACAGGGCAAGGGAACAAAATAGCCAAACTCGGAATTAGCTCTTCCTCCAAGAATTGTAAATATCCCGCTGCATTGAGATTGTTCTCGATCGTCAACAATCTCTGCCCAAACATTAACTTTTTCTAGATATTGAGTGTGACCTTCCTTCATCCAGTGTGGGTTCTTGACTGCCCAATAACAGCAATTTTAACGATTCACCTCACCATTTAACATAAACGTTGATTCATCAAAAAACAAGATGTATTCTATGTTTAAAACATTTCTATCTAGTAGATCTATTTTTTTTTTCGCAAACCTGGAGTCTTCGATCCGGATCATCTTCGGTGAGTTTTCGGAGGATTGTCATTTTATAAGCATGTTGGTATAATTTTTCGATAAATGGTGAACAACAGTCAACACAACAATGGAACGACTAATACTCTTCTCGCTCAAATATGCGTCGAATGCTACTTCTTATTTGTTTTTATAATTAAACGTCAAAATGATAAAAGTTAGTTGAACAAAAATAATAAACCAGCACCTTTTAGCGTTCTAGTTTTAAAATGCATAAAAATTGAATTAAGTGTTTTTTTGTGTGGGTGTGTGTGTATGTGTGTGATGTGAGTGTGTGTGCAGTGTACGGCACGGGTGCGTGGGGTAGCTACTCCCAAATGACTGTGCACGTCAACCACCCCTGCGGGGGACTTAAGTTGACTTAAATTTATTCATTCTTCAAATTAGATGTTTGTTAAATATCTTGTAAATGACAGAAAATAAAAATTTTAAATTTGGCACACATGTGTAACTTAATATACTCTTTAAGAATAGTGATAAAAAAATTAGGGTTGGTTAAGAAAATAGTCGATTACGTCATATGTCATATTTGGGACACACTGTATAAAATTTTATTACATCAAATGGAGCGAAATTTAAAATACTAATCAGCCTATCTGAGCATATTTAAAAAAAATAAACTTGCTATGATTTACTGAATTTATTCACCCTGTATATTCCCATATCAACCAAAAATATCCAAAGAAGATGGAATAAATTATGCAGGCATTAAATTGTTTAAGGCCTCACCAGGGTACATAAAATACTTAATAGTTATACAAACATTTCTAAACTCATTAGCCTTCAAATTATTTCAAAACTACCTAGAAAATGAAATAAATAAGGAAATGCAAATTTGTTTAAAATATGTTGAATATGGTTAATTATGACCAAATTGCACTAACAAAAAATTTCATTATATAAATAAAACATACAAATAATTTCTCTTGTACAGTTTATTTAGAATAAATTTGGGATAAAGACAGAAACAAAAATAATAGTGATTATGAATATGCTTCGACGGAAGAGTTCTACTCTTTTGATTGTAGATAAATAGGAACCTAGTTATATAGCAGAAAAGGCTTGAAAAGTTTAACCATAAATGTTTGAAATATACCTGTTAAAATCAAAGTCTCAACTAGTACATACAGTATAAAAAGATGTCTTGTAAAATTAATGTTGATAGAAATATTTTATTACAAAATAGTTCATGATTGATTTTGAACAAAGAAATTAAGTTATGTAATGAAGAGCATATATTGAAAATGCCTGTCTGGTATAAAAATTCTAAATACTAAAAAATTTTGAACTTTTTGGATGAAAAAAACACAATATGTGGGAATTATAATCCAATGATAAATGGTTGAATGGAAATTTTGGTATTGTGAAGTCACCTTCCGAATAAAAATGATACTTATCTTGATCTAGTCTTTGGAAACGCTGAAAAGGTAAAAGTTGAGATCTGTTTTATGGAAATTCAAAGCTTCATCTTTCTTACGCATTTTCCATTAAATGTAACACAATACGTAATAGCAGCGTAGTTGATATGCAACGTTATAATTTTTGTAAAGCTAAGTATGATGCAATTGATTCATTTTAGCTAATGTGGATGAGCGAACTTAAATCCTGTTGTAAAGTAATTGAGACTTTTTATGATTTTTTTATCATGTTATTTACTCTCATGTACCGATTAAATATATAATCAATACGTACCCTAACTAATTCGATAAAGAACTAATTAATGAAATAAAACGCAAAATTATGTCATAAAAAAGTATAAAAATAATAATAACTATGTACATTATATAAAGTTTAGTGTATGTATACAGTATAAGGAGCTTGATTAATTATTAATTTGGTTGTTAACCACGGGTTAAGTGAGAAACTAATTCATCATTGATAAATTATGGTATAACTATAAAGTTTATCTTAAAGAGGAAGTACATAGTAAAAGTGCTCCATTTTCAAAACTTTAATTAATGAATCTACGAAAACAAAACGATGTTAATAAGTTCTTATTAGATAAATTGTATAATTTTTAATTCTGTAAACCGCCAGGACATTAAAATACCTACTGAGGTATGTGTTTAAAATCAGCTATTCCTAAATTACTAAATAGAACGCAAACGGACCAGTTAGGATGGTTATTTAAATCCATTTTGTGTATAAACAATATGAGTTGTGTAGATAGCGTTCAACTACTACCAATTTAGTTTCTTATAACTTGTTATAATGTATGTCTTTGAGAATCGAATACATTTTTACGCTGTTTACACTGACTTCTCTAAATCAAATCGTAAAAATTGGTGCCGCAAGGCTCTCACATTGGTCCAACACTATTGAATGTCTTCATTATTGCCATGTATAACATAACTAAACAGTCATATATACTATTATATGCTGATGACTTATAGATATTCAAGTTTATGGATACCGAGAAGGACATTAAACTATTGCAAGTTTATTTGGAAAGCTTCTTCACCTGTTGTATAAAAGATGATTTATTAATATTAATGATTAGTTATAAAATTCACAATAAAAATACAGTATTAACGGAGAAGAGACGAATTTAATATTTGAATTTTTTTAAAGTTACCAATAATTTATGACGCGTTTTGTCAATGTTTCAATGTATCCTTGTGTTCTTTTTGTAATTTGTTACACTATTATGGTTTAACTTTAACTTATATGAGAAATATATTAACTGATGAGGCTGTTATATGTTGAAAATTAATATTCACTTGTTTAGTTGTTGAAGTAAAACACTTAAATTTTCAAAACACGTTATTATTGCTTTTTTGAAAACGCAACAATTGTTTCGCCACACTGTGGCTTCTTCAGGCGAAGAAATTTTCAACATATAACAGAAGAAATTTCTTCGCCTGAAGAAGCCACAGTGTGGCGAAATAATTGTTGCGTTTTCGAAAAAGCAATAATAAAGTGTTTTGAAAATTTAAGTACTTCAACAACTAAACAAGTTTATATGAGAAATTAAAGATATTGAATATAATTTTGCAAGGCATTTATTTCTAGGAAAGAAAATGATTTTGAATAGAAAATTGCTAAATCTGAATTCGCTCATGTAATGACAATAATCTGAAATTGATATAAGAAGCCAAATTCGGCAAAATTATGGTGAACCTTTTTAAAGACCTTCCGTGGCAGCATGGTTATCGATGCAGATAAGAGTTGAAGAGCATTTTATTATGAACTCAAGCCTTTTCATGTGCAAACCAAATTTTTGTAAGAATTTATTCTTATTTTTGGCTTCATTATGTAACCACAGTAGATAAATATTACAACTACTACTACTATTCTTAATTGTTCATATTTGCTTAAACTCATTTGTTTTCGGGCCTAACACAGTTCTTTCATATTATAATTAATATTATTATCTTTATGTCGCATTTTACAAAACCAACATAATATAAATTGTGAATTCTAAGAGAAACGAATCTTCTACTAAGTAATACACATTTTTGATGTTTTTAAATGTATTTGAGAATTTATCTAGAATGGCTACACCAAAACTTGTATATATTCAAAACTTTTAAATTTAGTTTTATTATGTTTATATTAGTTGTTTATTTCGTTTTGATACATTCATGTTGAAGTTATTGCTGTATATAATTCTTTCAATAATGGTTTTGCTCATATTAGTATTTGTTCTACAGTGCTTCTATACAAGAGCTTAATACAATACATAATATATAATTATCTAATCTAAGCGTACATATAATTATCCAATTAATTATATATATATATATATATATATATATATATATATATATATACTAATAGTAATTATCTAAGTACAATGATGATGTCATTAACAGTTAGGTAAGTACGGCCAAACGTTCATGTGTGCACACAGGCATTAATAATTAATTAAATATTAAATCCATGTGTTCCGATTGGAATCCCTTTATAATTATCACACATTCCGGCAGTGCTAAGCCTATTTCAGAGGTCAGAATCTTATAATCGGATTCCGCAGGAGCCGACCTGCTGAGGCCGTGTAATAACCCCAAATTGAAATTGAATTTCATTCCAATGGACGCCGATAGGACCGGATATACATCTGGTTTCGTCCTCAACCCCCCCGTACCAGGAGAAGCGGGGGGGGGGACTAATATTGTTTTCGCGTCGTTTTATAAATCGTTCCTTTGTTGTTTGCTCCATGGGAATAATATTTTTGTGTAAATTGCGCCCGTGTTTCTGACATGTAAATTTAATTCACCCTTCCGTTATCGATATGGGAATGTAAATTCACATTGCGTCAACGGTATGTAATTAAATTTTGAGCGATGAGTGGAATTCTGAATACCCATTATATATATATATATATATATATATATATATATATATATATATATATATATATATATATATATATATATATTATATATATATATATATATATATATATATATATATATATATATATATATATATATATATATATATATATATATATATATATATATATATATATATATATATATATATATATATATAATATATATATATATATAT